>OW679202.1:124515622-124705213 GCA_940337035.1 Agriotes lineatus | reverse complement strand
GTGTCTGTTGTACATGAAATTTGACCACGGGACCGCGCTAGTCGAATACAATATTGCAACTTTTTACCAAGAAAATTTAAACAACAACGATGTTCTTGATTTAAGTTTCTTTAGCGATGAGGCATGGTTCCATTTAAGTGGATATAGAAATAAACAGAACTACAGAATGTGGTCAGTGAATAATCCACATAACAATATTGAGTCTCCTTTACATTCTCTTAAAGTTGAAATATGGTTAGCTGTGTCACGTCGTGGGATGTGGGATCATAGGACCAATATTTTTCCATGACACAATAAATGGCCAACGTTATCGAGATCAGCTGTTGGTGCTCTTCTTGGATCAACTGCATCCAGATGAATTTAATGAAGGCTACTTCCAAGGACGGGGCCACCGCACATACAACAAGGGAAAATTTACAATTTCTCGAGCAGTTTTTTCCCAATCGAGTAATTAGCAGAGGGACTTGGGAAGCAAATTGACCCGATCTTACTCCGTTAGATTCCTCCAACTTCGGACATCTTAAAAATGAGGTCTACAAAGAAACAATTAATAATTTAGAGGAGCTAATGGAGTGCATTCGAATTAAATAAAATGATATAACACCTGAAATGTTGCACCACGTTTTTGATAACATGAAATGTAGGGTAGCATTGTGTATTCAGTAAAATGGTGGACACTTTGAGCACTTGTAACCAAGCAATAACTGACCCTTTTCTACGGACTACCTTTAGCCATGAAGTTATTTTCATTCCGTTGCTTTTAAATTCTGTATTTGAGAAATATTTTTTATTTTCTGAAAAAAATATACGATTAACCACTTTTTATATGGGTTGTCTTCTTTTTTACAATTTTCGTGCTGTTAATGAATGCTTTAAAATACGGACATACCGTGTCTCACTTGAAAAATAAACGAAACCCATACCCTAACTGAATTCGGTCAACAAAGGTTATTGAGGTTATGTTATTATTCTGTCTACTAGCTAACAGCATTGCGTAAGAGTGGAACATTCTATTTTGCATGGGAAGTTCAAAGTATACTAGATGTAATTCTTTTTAAGACACCCGGTATTTAATAGTGTAGTGTTCAACTAAAATAATTTGGCTATGAGAATATTGAAGACGTCTGTCGCAAATATGTAATCGACCGTTATGTTTACCAATTTGCGAACTCACTAAACGTGAAAGATGGTTAATCCAACAAAATGTTTCTTTTTTTGTTTCAATTGTTTCTTTATAGTTAATTGACCCAATTTCAACGCAATCATGATCATCATCAACACTGCCGGCAAAATTATAGCAAGAGTCTACAACGCTGTTGCGGTGGCGTTGACAAGATTTAAATTAATTTTCATCTTAATTTTACTCAACCATTAATAAATTTAGATGCACATCTAACTTGACTGTTGTTAAATAAGTAGGCATTGTGATAAATTACAATTATCGTTATGCACATTTATAACACCGCGCTTATGTTTAATTTGAGTCGGAAAATCAATATAAAAAGCTGGTTAATTATATAAAAGTTCGCAAGTTAAATGATTAAATCGGAAAAACAGCTTTTTAAAAATAAACTTTATTTCGTAATTACAGGTAAAAGCAAAAACCGTCTTAACTCTGTTACAAACAAGCAAAGAATGAATCTAACATTTTACATAATTCGCAATGTGGCAAAGAGATAACGATGAGCTGGGATGTGCCTTATCAGCGTGGCGTCGTGTTCTTGATAAGCAGGTGCATGTAACTCTTCCCTCCTTAAGATGCAAAAATAACGGAGTTGTTTTTTGGATTCTGGCCCATTTCCACTTCTTCAGCTTCATTTTGATTTTCCTTTTTGGCTGCCTTTGGACTTTCCAATGATTTCTTGAATTGTTTTCTAAACGTTAACATAAACAGCACAATGATTGTGAGAATTAGTAGACCAATCAGGGTGCTAATAATTGGGGTGGTGTTTGCCGGATAGTCGATATGCTTGATTGGTGTTAGTTGTCTTGCGATTTCACTAATTTGGTAAATTTCTTCTATGTCCAGTTTTGTAAAATTTGAAGTCTTGTGTTGCTTCAAAATTTCAAAATGTCCTATGCCAAACTTCGGTAAAATGAGTGGTTTGCCTTGTTGCAATTTAACGTCATTTATAAATTTCTTGCCGTCCACTTGGATTTCGCACAATTTGGGAATCTTTATTAGGGATGGAAGATTTATGTCTAAATATTGGTCCGATTTGCATTTGGAAAACAGCCTTTCTTGATTTGCAGGAATTATCAACACTTCTTCTTGGGTGACTTGCTTGATGATGGACTCTTCTATAAATATTTCGAGGGCGTGACAGTTTATCGCTGGATTGCCTTCGAGAAGCCTAAGGGTGCAGTTGTCTTCCACAATGAAGTTTTCGGTGCAATAAAATGTTTCTTCCAGTACCGGGCATTCTTCTTTCTCGAACTGGGCCTTGGAGTTTTTCAGTGCCAAATATCGGTGTTTTGGAATAATAATTTGGTGGGTTTGGATAATTGGATAAAGACGGTAGAAGTCCAGGACTTCGGTTCTTATTATAGGGACGTGTATAGCAAAAACTAATTTAGAGTTTACAAAAGTTACTTGCGTTCCCAAAAATTGGTAGTACGCGAGGAGATTTTTGAATTTCGGAATTTCTGTTTTACTGTATATTTTTTCTAAGTAATTGAGCATCTCTCGGAGTTCATAACTTGATATTATTGAGTTATGCAGGGTATTCAGTTTCGAGAATACTATAGCATTTTCTATATTGTCTATGAAAGTTATTAAAATTTGACAGTCTAAATTCAATTGAGAGATTGTGCCTTGAAAAGTAATGTAAGTACTGAGGTCATTAATAGTATTCTGAACTGCTGCCTGGAAAGTTTTTAAGTCATTTTCAAGTTTTTCTTGGTTTTTATTTAATATTATTATTGTTTTATTGTAGTTGGCAATTAGTTTTTTGGATAAAGAAATTTGTAAATTTATTTCATGCGTTAAGTCCTTCTGATTTTGTTCTAGTACATTAATGGCGTGATCATAAAGTTTTTCGTCGTCTGCATCAAGATTGCCAAAAAGCCACTTATTAATTTTGCCTATGCCATTAATTGCGCCTCTTTTATTTCGAATATGAGGGTGCAGATTTTCGAATTTCTGTTGAGTTGTTTGAATTAAATATTTTAATCTGAGTAACATGCCGTCGGCTAAGCCGTGATAGGATATAGGGTTTGTAATATTTACTTTGCTTATACTATCTCTAACTACGAAAAATTGTTTCTTTAAGTTATTTAACTGATTAATAATTACGTTTAAATCTAAGTAATGCAAAAATGTGTGCTTACTATAAACTAATCTAGCATTTCCTAACTGTATAGGAAGTATAGGGTTGTCAATTGTTTTGATTTTAATATCCTCATCTATACTACGTACTCGTAATATTTGAAGGACCAGGAATAAGGTTAGTAGCCTCATTTCGCTTAGGTTCCTGTAACAAGGAATTAATTTTAGGTTTTCTAGAAATATTTTTATGGTATGTTCCTTTGTCCGTGATTAACTTAATGTCAGTTTCTTCTAGTATCTTAGCCTTTTTAAATTTTGGTAACTTTTTATCTCGAAATTTTGTTTTCAAATATGCAACTTTGTGATTTGCGAAATTTGGAGGGGCATTTCGATTTTCATTGTGTTTGGAAATAATATTTTCTTTGGCATTTTCATTAGCGTCTTTGATTTTTTCATATAATTTGTTGGAGGTTTCTTTATGGTCCTGAATGTAGTCTGATACAATAACATGATCATTTAAATCAAAGGGATTGGTATTATTGATGTGACCTTTTATAACTTCGAACGGGGTGAATTTTGTGACACTGTGAATTGCATTATTGTAACCTAATATATAGCTCGCTTCATAAGCTGGTTTGAATTGAGATTTTTGTGATCTTCTTTTAAACAACGAAAATGTTCAATTAGAGTGGAATGAAATCGTTCCACTGGGGAGTTTGAATTACTGTTTTTTGGAGTTGTGTAGTGGAGTTCTATACGATGCAATTTACAGAAATTTTCTAGATCTTGATTCTTAAATGCGGTACCACAGTCAGTCGTTATTTTTTGAGGTAAACCGTGGTATGAGATGAAATTTAAAATATTTTCCACTACTGCTATGCCTGTGACAGAGTCTAATTGATACGCTTGACCGTAGCGTGAAAATGCGTCAATAATAGTCAAATAACTTTCGTTAGCTATTTTAAAAGTGTCTACATGAATGTGTTCGAAGGGCTTAGAAGTTGTTGGAGTAAGATTAAATTTAATTACTGGAGGATTTCGGTCGTATTTATTTTTTAAACATGTTTCACAGTTGTTAACATAATATTCGATATCTTGTGCCATTTTCGGCCAATAATATCTTGAAGTTAAAGACATTTTCATTTCGTTTATTCCTCTATGACAGGATTTGCTAATATGATAGTATTCAAGTTTTTGTTTTTGGTCTTCTAACGTTTCTACGTCTGTAAGAAATTTAGTACAGTGAATAAGCTTAAAAGATGAATTTTTAAATATTTCTTGAACGGTTAGAGCAAAAATTTTGGGTAATGAGGAATGCTGAAAGTAAGCGGCATATATTTGCTTAGGATCTATGTACTCTTTAAGAAGTTGCATAACGTGATATTTGACGTTAATTTTTGGCAACGTTATGTAGAACCTTGAATTTTCAAAAATTACCTTTTTTCGACATTGTACTGAATCGATGTCGCCGTTTGTTATAAACAATTGATTTTTATATGTGTTTAAAGACCGTTCTGTTATGGGTATAGTACAAATAGGGTTTTCCTGAGATGTATGTACTGTTTCTAGATCAGTTTCGTCGTTTTGCTGTGTTGTTACAGGGGGTTTAATTTGGATATCAGAAATTACGTTAACTTTTGGATGATTTTCACCTAATGATTCCAGTATTTCGGAAATAGTATCATTATCCAAATATGGAATTGGTTGGTTTTCGTTTAGTGCTTCTTGAATTACTTGATCGATATCTCCTAGATTATTGTCAATAGAAGAGGTTTCTAAAGGGTTAAAATCAAAATCTAGTGGATTTCTCGAAAGAGCGTCTGCTGCTTGGTTGTTTTTACCTTTTTTATATTTAATAGTATAATCGAACTCCTCTAATTTTAAACGCCACCTAATTAAACGTGAATTTGGTTCTTTGAGCGAAAATAACCATTGTAATGGCTTATGATCTGTTAGAATTACGAATTTTTGACCGAAAAGATATGGTCTAAAATATTTACAACTCCACACGATAGCAAGGAGTTCTTTTTCAATAGTCGAGTAATTTATTTCGGCTGGATTTAGCGTTCTAGATGCATAAGAAATTGGGTGATTATTTTGAGAGAGTACAGCACCCACAGCATAGTTGGATGCGTCTGTCGTCAATTCGAAGGATTTGTCGAAGTCTGGGTAAGCTAATACTGGTTCCGAAGTTAGTATATTTTTACATGTATTGAAACATTCAATAAATTCTTTGGTGTGTTCTACCTTTTGATTTTTCTTAAGACATTGCGTCATTGGCTTGGTTAATTTAGCAAAATTCTGCATAAATTACTATAATAACCTAACAAGCCGAGAAATGATTTGATTTCTTTTTGTGTACGTGGAATGGGAAATTTTCTGATAGCTTCTATTTTCTTTTTGTTTGGTTTGATGCCATCTGGTGTCACAACATGCCCTAAATATTCTACTTCTTTCTGCAAGAATTCGCATTTATCTAACTGAACTTTTAGTTGTGCTTCGCGTAATTTGGAAAATACTAATTTTAAATTTTGGACATGTTCTTGCAAACTTGTACTAAAAATAATTATGTCGTCCATATAAACCATACATATTTTATTTTGTAGATCTTTCAAAACTTCGTCCATCACTCTCTGAAACGTTGACGGCGCGTTTTTTAATCCATATGGAACCCTTAAATATTCAAAATGTCCGTTTTCGACGTTAAACGCGGTCTTTTCAACAGAACATTTACTCATTTCTATCTGGTGAAACCCGCTAGCTAAATCAAGGGTGCTAAAATATTGAGCTCTACCTAATTTATCCAAAATATCATTAATATTAGGAAGGGGGTACCTATCATCAATTGTTTTTTCGTTAATTTTGCGATAATCCACGACTAGTCTCCATTTTTGTTTTCCCGATGCGTCTATTTTTTTCGGGACTATCCAAATAGGGGACGACTACGGGCTATAAGATGGCCTAATGATTCCTTTTTCTAACATTTCCTGAATTTGTCGTTGCACTTCTTGTTTATGTACGTATGGATATCTATATGACTTGGTGTGTACTGGTATTTCGTCTGTAGTTTTTATCGCGTGCTTAATTTTAGAAGTAAAAGTTAGTTTATCGCCAGGTTTAAGAAAAATGTCTGAAAATTGGTTACAAAGATTTGTAATAGCAATTTTCTCTTCTTGATTCATATGATCGGTACGTATTAGGTCTTTTATGCTACTTTTGTCAACTTGGGAGTTTGTTGTTTCGCAAGGGTTAGTGAATGATTCGAATTTATAAGTTTCATACAAAGATGGTTCAAAGCGAATTGTTGATAGAGGTTCGTTTAAGGTTACTGAAATTGTTCTTTGCGTTGGATTTTGTATTTCTACGAGTGCATAACCATTTTTAGTATAAGTTAAAACTTCTGGAATGAAAAGTTCATCAATATTACGTGCGTTAACTAAAATTTCTCCATTATACACAGTAACTGGGATATTTTTAATCAATTTCTCTTCGGGATTTACCGAAAACGAAAAATTAACATCAACGGGTTGTCGAAATTTAAACGGAATTTGCACATGCGGCCCTATTAATTTTTTGTTAACTAAATCAATATTAAGATTCATTTCAATAAGATCTTCTAAGCCTATTACTCCGTCAAAATAATCGTGAAAATCAAATAAAATGAAATCAATTTCGTGGTTGCTATGGAATTCCGAAAATGCTGGTATCATTGCTTGATATCTAACATTTTTGCTCCCAATAGCTGTTTTTATTACGGTATTAGCGTGATAAATTGTTTGCGGGTAAAAATCTTCTACTACAGATGGTTTAATAATTGACCTAGAACTACCTGTATCAATCAATAATTTTAATTTCGGGTTTTTAATTTCTACGTAAGGTAACGCATTATGGGAGGAGATATTTATTTCTGCTAGGTTTGTTTTTGTGTTCGGCTGTCCAAGGGAAAATTTTCAGTTTCAGTGGTATCCGATTCAATGTTATTTCCGTAGTATTGTTCATTATTGTAATCGTTTTCGCAATTTTGATACTGTTCCTCTAAAGGATCATATCGTATCTCATCATAATTAAAAGTTTCTGAATCAAACACGTTGCAAGAATCTAAGTTCTCGCTATCGCATTCATTTGCGTGTAATTCTTCAAAAATAAAGTTTGGTCTTTGTTGGTTAGGGTATCTTTGAAAATTTTGGAAATGGTTTTGAGAGTTTTGATTGAAAAACTGCGGTTTATGAAATTGTTGCGTAGGGGATCTTTTCGAAAACGTTGTTGGATGTCTCGATGTCGTTGACATGGGCTCCGGTTTAGGCAATTGGTTTGTTGGAATTTGGTTTGGTCTAAACACATTACGAGGTGGACCAAAAACTTCCCGATTAGTGGGATATCTTCTAGGAGGTTGTTGTTTGGGTTGAATATTTATAGGCTGATTGGTCCATACTGGCTTTACTGAGAAATTTTGGTTTTGCAAATTTTGAGGGACATTAAAGTGCGATTGAAACCCATTGGGTTGAGAGTATGAAGCATTGTTTTGAATGTTCGTTGGGTACACATTTCTATTACTGCCAAAATTAATTTTGAAGTTTTGTTTACTGTTATCGCTTAAACTACCGTGAAGTCTTTCAAAATTCTTAAATTCATTAACGTATGCCATGGCATCTTCTAAAGAAGCTGGCTTTTTTAAATGCATGTTATTTTTTAAAATACCAGTGCAACCTGCAATAAACGTATCAAGTGCAATTTTATCATAATGATTGATTCGGCATAATTTTTCTGATTCACTAAGTTTAACATCGTTGCTTGTTCTTTGTGCAACGTTGCTTCTTAGTAATTGGAGACGGCTACCGAAATTTAGTAAATGTTCACCTTTATACGGCCTATTTCTGGTTAATTCCTGCACTAAGCAATTCAAATCCCTACGGTCCGAAAAACACTGCACTAAAGCCTCTTTTAAACTCGACCAGGTATTCAATTCTACTCTATTACCTACCATAGCTTCTGCCCTACCAATTAACTTTTCTTGGATGCATTCGAAAATGTGTTGATCAAGCTCTGGGTCTTTAAATTTACTATAACTTGCAATTAAACTTTCGCAGCGAGTAATAAATTTATTCAAAGTATCAGTGTCGCCATCAAAAGGTTTAATAATTTCTATTTTAGACTTAAAAAGATTCCAGTTCACTTGAGCCGGTTGGTTTGGTTGATTAGTTTCATTAGTATTCGTCATATTTAATGCTGTATTATTCTCACTATTAGAATAACCTGCCTCAATTTGAACAATGTCAGAACTTGTTGGATTTTCTTGAAACGTAAGGTTATTTAACTGATCCAACAGCTCGTCAATTTCAATCATAAAGAATATTTTATCGATACTAATTATAATTACTTTTTATTTGCTAAATATTTTAAAAGAACGTTTTATTCAAAAATATCCTCTTAAATACTAAATTGTCTGCAATAGACTGTACACTACCCTATCTTCCCCAAAGTCCTTAAACAGAGGGTCTGGGAAAGGCAAAAAGGAATTTGGCACCTACTTGGTTTGTAGACCTTTGTGTTCCTTTTCCGATCCTTTGCTGCTCACAGAGATGCTGTTCCCGATGTCCTCGAAGGAATGGTTCAGGATCTACGCTGAAGGGGTTGAAACTCCAAAGTCGCGAAAAGTCTCTAATTTTCCGACACGATGCGAAAGAGATTTTCCACAACCGCGCACTATCCTACCGACTGCGCCAGTTAAATGATTAAATCGGAAAAACAGCTTTTTAAAAATAAACTTTATTTCGTAATTACAGATAAAAGCAAAAACCGTCTTAACTCTGTTACAAACAAGCAAAGAATGAATCTAACATTTTACATAATTCGCAATGTGGCAAAGAGATAACGATGAGCTGGGATGTGCCTTATCAGCGTGGCGTCGTGTTCTTGATAAGCAGGTGCATGTAACTCGCATGTATTTATGTTTACGTGCAAGGAATCGATATGCGTCAATGTCCATCCGGAGTCGAACTTTTAAATTCGCTTAACTGATTTAACAGTATGTCGGAAACGTTTCGTCAAACCAGCCGGCCGCCAAGAAGACTTCAACATTTTTAATAAGGGCATTTTGGTATGAAAATATTTCCAATCTGTTCTGGGCGTCGAATCATCTTCAACTCTACAAAATTAGTGGAAAGGGCATTCCAATCCTGTTCTTTAAGAATCAGCTTGGAAGTTGTGCAATATTTGCTATCGCATACAAGGGCCACTACAGGTTCGAAAGTTGGGATTTCAGTCGCCAATGGAAATGTGCGTTCGAATCCTACACTTATAGTATGCACGTGATCACACCTCCCAATTGGTTCCTCACTTAAGCTGTGACGTATTCCAAATAATAAAAATGTATTTAGAAATGTTTGCCGAACATGTTTATAAAAAATTATGTATTGTAAAACAATTTCATTTCATATTAAAACAAGCAGATAATTATACAACAGGTGGTTACCAAGATAGCTACAATTTGATTTAACACAGACAGTACTTAATATTAGCACGGAATACTCCGTCGTCAGGTAACGACCAGCTAAAATGGCAAAATGGCGGTACGACCTCTATACCATCGTAAATCAGATGAATCGCAAAAACCAATCGATAGAATTGCACCATCATCGGCAAATTATTGCTAGGCGAAAGGGCACCTGCTGGCAGTGGGCCATGGGCCAAGCGCAGTCCGGTCCAAGGGCAGGGGAAGGGGATATGCAAAGTTATGCAGGTGTGTTTTTGAACTCTCATAACTTAACTACTAATATCACCAAAATGATGTATTCAAAATTAATCTATAACATAACATATGAAATATACTCCCCATTGTGTTTTTTTAATATGTATAGTTGGCGTAACACGTTGAACTTAATTATGTATAAATAAAGTACACCTCTTGGAATTTGTAGAACAATCTCTTTATACAAGCGTCTTTTTGTAACTCTAACTTTTTTCACCAGTGTAGATTATACCGTAATTATTTTGCAAAAATCCTAACGTGCAACGTCTTTTTTGTCGGAATTGTACACAAGGCTGCCTTCATATGCTCAGCGGACGCGGCGTCATTTGAACTCGACGAAGTAAGTGTACATGTCAAAACTGTCATCAGAAACTTGATACGCGGGCGTTATCACAGTGGCCAGGTTAGACTGAGGCTGGTTGAGGATTGAGAATTCGCTCGGATGGTTCCCATTGAATCTTAAAATATTCTTATCGTTTGACGTACTTCTTGTCGCTCTGCACCCGTTCCAGTCTAGAAATTGTCGAAAATCTGATAAACTGCTTTGATATGGCACCAATGCGTCTGTAGAAGCACGCAGCGCTCATCGTCTAAGCTTTAAAATAAAAATAATGAAAATATGCAAACAAATTTTTCTTTCAGAATAAAAAAATTCTTGAATGACTGGTTTGTTATGGCTTTTTGGTTCTTTATAGCGAGACACCCCTGCTCACCTAGAAGGTTTTTTTATTTCGTACTATTGGTTGAAGATAATATTCAGCAGAATAGAACAACCAGAATTATTAGTATGAGGTCATGTGCTGCGCATGCGAATAAAATTAAATAAAGTTCTGATGTTAATGTCCCAAATGCTTATTTAAAAAAAAATTTTGTTAAAGTATGGTGCAGACGTACTTGCCGAACTCTCAACGGAATTCATTCACAGCAGCTGGATTTTAAAGATAGTCTAGTTAATCAAGCTTCGCACACAATCATCATGTCACTGATTAAGAATTGCACATAGTGCAATAAACCTTTAAACTACGACAAAGAAATCGTATGTGTATGTGATAAATGCCGTTCCCCGTTGCATTCGACCTGCTCGGGCCTCTCGCGCGCCAATATCTAACTTATGGCAGCCGATAAACGAAGGCCAACTTTTCATTGCGACAGCTGTGTTTCGGAAAAATCGTAATTGGAAGAATTGAAACTATGCACCAAAAGTTTTTAATAAATTTCAGAGATACATTAAAGAATCAGATATACATCTAAATTTCAGAAATGTTTGTGAGGCACAATATTAGAGACATGACAGATTTCAGTTAAGAGTTTAATCAAAAAAACCAAAAAAAAAAGATGCAGTTTGGAGCGGAAGCTGTTTGTGCGAATTAATTTAATAATTGATTCGCATAAATAGTTTTTGTTATAAAGTTAATTTGTTAATTAATATGTTACACATCATTTATCGTTTTTACTTTAAATAAACGGACAAGTAGAATAATTATGATTATACAGCGCAATACCACACGCGACCTTTAGCGGTCTAAGTGGTCTAATCCTGTTATTCCTAAATGATACTTTGTTTATATTATTTCTGATAAATAGCTTTTTTTATATGTATGTATAGATAAGGTTCTTCATTATTATTACTATTATTATTATTGTATATTCATGTGTTTCATTTTCGAATAAATATTATTATTATTATTATTATATTATCATGCAACTTAAAATTTAAATTGCAAATTTAGAACAAAAAACCAGAGATTCGACAGTAGGGCGAGATGTATCTCCTGGTTTTATGGAAACGGTCATAAACGAAATATGAGAACGAAATAGACGAGCCAAAAATATCATTATTTTTAATATAGATAAATCCTCTTCTAATTCCAAAGATATACGTGTCACTCATGATACAACTCAAGCTATGTACTGTTTGAGGCTTTCGCGGTTACTCGAATTATTCTCCTTAGCATAGAATTTCGGCTTAGGCCGCGTAGTATTTGTATATGAACACCCAGCATTTTCTGGCTTAATGTGCCTTGCACCTGGCGAAGTCGAGCAAAAACCTGCGCGATGGCCATGCTGTTTGGTGGCTCTTGTTGTTTGAGTATATTGAGAACGAGGATACTTAGGCAGATTTGGCCGTTTTGCTGGCCATCGCGCGGGTTTTTGCTCGACTTCACCAGGTGCAAGGCACATTAAGGCAGAAAATGCTGGGTGTTCATATACAAATACTACGCGGTCTAAGCCGAAATTCTATGCTAAGGAGAACAACTCAAGCAATCGAGGTCATAAAGAAAATTGCGAACGTCGATACAAATTAAGGTTTTCCGTCTTAGTCAAAAAACAGCTGGGAAACAGCGCCCTTTAAAGGTTACTCTTGAAAGTGGCATTGAAAAACAAAGCAACCCTTCAGCTAAACTCGAGAATCAAAATTTTTTCTGATCAAACCCCAGCTCAGCGAAAATATTTGGAAGAGTTACCAATGGAACTGAACAGTGGACTGCAAAAAGGTGAAAATAATCTTACCATTAAATACAACAATGGCGTTCCTAAAATAACATCCGAAATATAAAAAAACTAGCCTCATCGCAAAACTTAGCTATTAGCCACGTAAATATTCAGTCAATAGTAAAATGTATTTTAGTGATATAATTCAATATCATCACTACGACAAAATAGAAGTAACAGAAACTTGGCTTACTTCAAACCATAGCACTGGAGACTATCACATACCTAGTTACAACTTCGTACGTGTAGATAGGGCCAGTAGGGGTGGTGGCATAGGGCTATACTTGAAAATGAATATAAAATATGAAATATACAACATCAGTCAAGCTAATGGAATCGCACAACTGTGGATAAAAATACAATTAAAAAACTGCAAACTAGGTTTAGGGGTTGTTTACAAACCTACTTCAGGAAAAGTGAATATAGATCCTTTTGCGTATAACGTAAGTGATGAAGTGTTACATCATCTTTATCCAGAAGGAGTTGCCGTAGTTCTAATGGATGATATCAATGTTAATCTTTTGAACTATCGATCGTATGAATCACAGTGCTAATAACATGTTGACTGATTTTAATCTTCGGCAAGTTATCAATCAATCAACAAGAATTACTTGTACAACAACTTCTCTAATAGACGTTATTTGTGTAAGTTCAGATTTAAGATACGGCAATGAAGATTGTACAATGTACACTTGATATGAACAATTTAACAGATCACATGCTTGTACCCTGTAGAATAGGTCTGGACGACTTTAATTGTAAAGTCGAAGCTTTAACCCAGTTTATATTAACATTGTTTAATAAACATGCACCGATGCGTACTATATACGCAGCTACTAATAAGATGAGACGAAACAAACCTTACATTACTTATAATATCAAACAAATGATTAAACAAAAGAATAAAGCCCAACAAAAATATATAGAAACCAAGCAAAATAGTGACAGAGATGTTTATATATTCCTTCGTAATTATGTAAGTCTAGCTATACGTAACGAGAAAAAAGCATATAGGCTATAGGGAATACGAACTCAAAAAGTGCAAAAATTATAAATCTAGCATGTGGAAAATCTTAAAAATTGGGGCATTGCTAAGAAGTTAAATAAATGTCAAGAGATTCCCACTAATTTATGTAATGTTAATAATTTAAATTCTTATTTTATTAGCGCTGCTGGTAACTCTGTTGTAGATGATGATACCTTAAATTATTTCTATTCTAACAATTTTCATGAATTTACGTTTAAGTTTAAGGTCATAACTAATGACGATATATACAAGCATCTTCCATCGCTAAAATCAGAAGCTTGCGGTATTTACAATATTAACAAAAAAAAAATGCTCGATTTGGTTATTCCATACTGTATCGATGCAATTAGAAAACTTTCCAATGAATCTCTGCTGAATGGGACTCCACCTCAGATTTGGAAAACAGCTATTGTAGTACCGATACCCAAAGTTTCTGATCCCAAGGAAAATAGAGAACTTAGACCGATAAGCATTTTGTCAGCCATCTCTAAGCTGCTTGAGAAGGTGGTGTTTGCTCAAATACGTGAATATCTTGAGCGTCATGCTATCTTGCCATCTTTCCAATTAGGATTTAGAGAGGGTCATAGTACAAATACTGCCTTAATAAAAGTAGTAAATGACATAAGTACTGCTATAACTCTATGATTACTGTTTTACTATTATTGGATCAGAGCAAGGCATTCGACGTTCTTCATTTTGAATTATTGCTAGCGAAATTGAAATATGTAGGCATAGATGATGTAGCGTCAGAGGATCTAGGAAAGTCTACCGACGGAAAGTTGACCGAAAGGAATGTTTACCGAAAGGAAATGTGACCGAAATTATAAAATCGTATATATACATACAGCGTGACACTGATTTTACAATTACAACTATTTCAAGAGCTTTTTATTTTAGATGATCATACTCTTAAAAGAAGGCAATGTATTCCTTTGTGTTATTTTTACGAGATCATATACCGGGTGACAATGAGACCAGGGCCATGCCTCTATTTCCGTTATTTATGAATGAATTTGGATGAAATTTGATACACGGATACTAGACATAATTTCGGATTAACATACAAGTATAATCAAAATGGGCGATTTCCGGTTTCACCAGAAATAACACTAGCTTTGATTTTTTAAATGAATGACCCCATATATTTTATGTTTTTCGCAGCCTACGACTCAAATTACATACAACAGTGTTGCCGCATTTGCTTAGATATTACACAGAAATACTAAAATAATTAATTAATTAATTATCCTTCAATTTTAAATATAAACTAGTGCATGATGCATATCGTTAGATTGGTAATTAAATTTGCAGTTTAATGGCAAGATGGCCCTTAGTAGGTGCCATTTAAAAAAAAGTTACTTTTTCTTTAAAAACGTGTTTAGCAAATTTTGTTCCTTTATTAAGGGTTTGTTATTGGCTTCATTGATAAAATAGCTATTATCATTAGTTGCTAGAGTCAATTAGAACATATTTTTTCACGTCACAGCCTTCTATCTATTTTAATAAAAAAAGGGTTGGACAATTTATGTATGTAAATAAAGTAATGTATCTCATTACAAAATACGACAGAGCTAGCCTAATAATTTCCTTGGGGTATAACAAAAAGGAATTAAATTTAAAATTATCAAATTTAAATAAACATTAAAAGAAATACGGCAGATCACCATACAAATGCAATATACAGTGAATTTATTTTAATAGTTAACATAGCAGTTTCGTTTCTATGCCAGTATTTAATCATACAGGTTACTTCTATGTAGTGATGGGAAGTTTCGATACTTTTGCGGACTCGTTCATTCCAATCCCATTCCGCAAGTGGATCGAGTCCTTCGGATTCGATCCTCGGATCGGCATCGAAATTGAATGTCCATTTCAGACACCCGGGGTCCTCGATCGTTCGGGACCGGGAACGAACAACGCGCGTATCTTTATTTTGGTGAGTGGTCACGCAGTCGGTAGTTCAATATGTTTATATGTCCCAAACATCAATTGGGCACATACAAAGCCGCCAAAAGCCATAAATCACTGATAACTGATAAAAAAGCATGCAACTTCGGCCGTATCATGTATCGCGTGTCGACGTCGAGCCTCAAAAACGAACACCATCATCATTTGCTGTTCCCCATCAACACATTGTATTGTATTCTGTATTGAAATGGATTGAATAACGGAATGCCAAAGGAATGAATGTCCGCGAGAATTGACGCCTCGCGACCTCTTCGTTCCTCGGAACGAATCCGGACCGAAACTTGGACTCGATCCAAATCGATCCTGCCCCGGATTCGATCCTTTGTATCGAATCCGACCGGATCGACACATCGCTACTTCTATAGTTACCAATGAAATCAATAGATTAGAGCGTTTATTTTACGAGTTAACATACGAATTTGAATTAGGTACTTGCTACTAAGAAACTTTAATTTTGTTACCGGAATGTAGGTATGCAACTAAAAAGTAGATACGTAGGAACAACTTGTGTGTTGTATCTTTTCGTCAGTGGTATACATTAGGATACTTTTTAATTGTCTTTTTGACAAGTAATAATTCCTATGTTAACTCGTAAAATATACGCTCTAATCTATTGGTCTCATTTGTAGCTATGGAAATGGCCTGTATGATTAAATGGTGGAATAGAAACGAAACGCTTATGTAACTATTAAAATAAAAAAGGGATATATTTCAGATTATTATACAGTGTCCGCCAAAATTCGGTATAATATGGGAAATAGGGGCTAAATAGGTTTTTAGATAAGCACACATTATTGACGTAAAACGTTTTTTTGCAAAATCAAAAATAAACATTTTTCCCATATTATGCCGACTTTTTGGCGGACACTGTATAATAATCTGAAATATATCCCTTACTTTATGATAACGTTGTATATTGCATTTGTATGGTGATCTGCTGTATTTATTTTAATGTTTATTTAAATTTGATAATTTTAAATTTAAAATCCTTTTTGTTATACCTCAAGGAAATTATTAGGCTAGCTCTGTCGTATTTTGTAATGATATCAATTACTTTAGTTTTCTCAGTCGAAGACAGACGTAAATTGTCCAACCCTTCGAATTTTGAATACCAACAATGAATCTCCTTTCTTTGTTTGGAATACCTACTATAATCTATAATCTGTTATTGACAAGTTATCGTACTAAAATTAAAATTTTGTTTAACCTGTCCAATGTTAGAATTAACATTAGTTACACGCCGGGTACTGTTAGGTATCTGAAAACTCAAAATATTTAGCTATTAATAATACTACGTGTCATATTTTACTAATAGAAATAATATATAGGATGTAATTGATTTTATAAAATAGGACGCAATTGCAATTTAAAAACCGTTAGATATTACGGTTTAAACTGGTGCATTACAAACATCTAATTATTACCAGCGTTTGCCAACCACATAGATGGCCTTACTCTAATTACAATAGTTTTTGCATATTTAAAATTGAATTGTAAATAAGCAAGTTGCGGAAGAAAATGTTTTAACGTCTTTAATATAGAAAGGTGAGCCGATGACCCGCGAGTAAACGCTCGCCTCTCAGGCGGCCGGCCCGGGTTCGGTTCCCGGCGGATACTAAGATGGATTTTAAAAATCGTACGCTCCCCAGCTACCACGCTAACATCTGTGGTAGTCGTTAACCCCTAACAAGGGAACTCTTCCTCAATTTCGACGGGCTAGGCTAGCCACCTATCCGGTCTAAGGGCAAAGAATGCTCATAGAACCACTTTGTGGTTATAACAGGCCACTGACCTACAATAAGAGGAAGAAGAAGAATATAGAAAGGAAGAGTGTTCAAAATTGTGTACAAAATAGGTAACAATATCTTAATGTTGCTAATAATACTGAAACAAGGAAACACGGGACACAAGGAAACACGTATCAAGGCGAATGACAATAATTTGGAAAGAAAGAACTTCGTTGGTGGGATTTGAACCTGTGGAATCCGATTGCTAATCAGCGGCTTTAACCGCTCGTCTGCGAACGAGAACCTATCGTGCTTGTTTGACGCTGCGCTATAAACAGCACACCGACGACAGGACCGATGACGAAGTTCGCCCGATGTGCTGATGAAAAGGTGAAACAGGGACGTAAGTAAGAGCTGAAGCAAATTGTTAACGTATCAAATATTATAACTATATGGCCCAAAGAATCAACCATTGAATGACATTGACATTAAAATTGAAGTTGGTAATATAGATAAATAATATTTTTTAGATGGAAGTTTATCATCCAGAGAACTGAGAGCAGTAAGAAACGTGTTCGAGAAATGTCTATGAATGGTTGAAATACTTGGAAGTTTTTTTACATCATGATTGCAAAATAACAAGAAGTTTGAGAACCCGTGTGCAACAAAAGGCAGGAAATTTGATGTGACGTGTATATACCAAGGAAACAAAGCGAGATGAATCAATAAAATGGAAATGCCCATATTTTTTGTGAGCTCGACTTAATTATCGATTGCATTTCGAGACGAGATGTAGAGCACGCGTCCTGCGAGTAGGTAACACAAAAGCATGCACTAACGACTAACCTAATCATAGCTGGGATTAATCGGGAATGTAATGGATGAAATTGGTACTTGTTACGTTGGCAAAGTGCAGGTATTGTTTATTGTAGCAGTTCAAACCCAGCTTTGATTGAGTGAGTAGATAACATGTGTGAAATACGACCGTCATTGTCTTCACTACCGGTTGTCCCCTTGTGGCATTGCTTTGTAAACACAACCCCATTGTGGCTTTACGAGTAGAGTGTGCTCTATTTACGAATAATATTCTCTAATGAGACTAGAGTCTTCGACATATCATGGCTAACACCGGAATCTTCCGGTGCGTGCTACGGTTTGTCACTGTTCCCGATACAATTTTATAGCTACCCACACCGCATAAAGTTAATGTACCACGGTATTAAATTTTACACGTGGTCGGAAAATGCGCTTTTGTAGTACGTTATTATAGAATTACCTTCTATAAAACGTTTCCACAGCGCGCTAGAACGCTCGGTTGCAACTCCGCGTTTCATTTTAGAGCTTGCGAGTGGAGTTTAGATATTAGGTGCATTCTTAGGGGATGAGTTATGGAATTTCTCAACGTGCGCAAAATTTGCTAGTAGGGATGAAATTGGGATAATAATTAATCTTGTTTATATAGTTGATAAAGCACGCTTCTAATTTGGCTTTTGTTATTCAGGATTCTATTCTTGTGGTAGTTCAACTTATGGGAATATATATTTAAATAGCATCAACTAATTCCTATTCTATAGTTTATTTAGAAATTATTATAAATAAAATTACTGGATGATAAATATCAGATCACCTGATATGGTTTACAGATTATATCGTGTGTTCCAAAAATAACTCATTCGTAGCATGCCATGATCAAATTGAAGTTTGCCGTAACTTGAGACATACCCATTGATGTAAATGTACTACCAAGTCAGAGAGAACTAAATTACATCTTGACCTTGAAATATTTTCCTAAAAATATGCAAAACACTTAACAAAAACAATTTCTATTGACCGTTATGATTACTACACTCGGTGTTGTTGTGTACATGCCATCTTATTTTCCCTTTTGTTTGATACAATTAAACTTAATGGATTGTAAACTTTTACCTGTCACATGTTTTCATAAATAAATTGCAATCTGACATTCACTTACAGACTTAAGTTCAGACGTGACTAGATTTTCTATCTTTCTTTCCAAGGCCTACCCTAAATGAGTTTTTTTTTTGAACACACGATACATATCGTATAATGTAAACCATAGCAGAGACTTCATGTTCTTGTAATTCATTACGCCATCCTCATACAGATTCAGTATTCTTATGTATAGATATCAATGTGGCTATAAATATCAAAGAAGTTGTAAGTATATTTCATTTCATTTACGTAAATTATGGTGTAAAGATCATACCATAACTTAGGAGTCAATATTTTCAATTACTATATCTTTTTGGCCCTTGAGTAAGTCGTGATAAGTATATCCTTCGTTACAAATGTTACATAATCATTTTGCATAAAATATAATGCGGTTGTTTACGGGTGGCGACCTTTTTCACATTCTTAATCTCCACTGCTGCTTATTTTGGGGGTATATTCGCTCTATAGATATATTATTCTTTATTGTGGATGTCATACGTTCTTTCCACTTGAATCTTGACCACATTTCTTCTTTTGTGGCGATGCTCAGTTTCACAGTTGCCTTACCGTATTAATCGTCTTATCTCTATAGTCTCCACGATGTCCATGTCCACTTCTGCTCGAGTCTGGTTTTACTTCATCCCCATACATCACAATTGGCTTGTATAGTAATCTTGTAACTTTTTTGCTGTTGTATGGTCCTAGATTACAGAGTGTAATTTTTAATAGCCATATTTCTTTATCCTGTTTGTGCTCTTATTTCTTTCACATAATTAACAGTGTTGACAAGAAGAGTGCTCAGAACTATGTATATGAATACCCTCAGAACTTTATACAATTATTTTGTAAAAAGTAAACTGGAATATGCCTCGCTTATATGGAGTCTCGTGTATGCTCACGGTATAAATGCAATAGAAAGACTACAGAAACGATTCCTTAAATACTTGTATTTCAAAGAAACAGGGTACTACCCCTTATATTCGCATTTCTCAGAATTATTAAAGAAATATTCAGGTATTATAACCGTAGAGAAACGGCGTTATTGGGCAGTACTTGCATTTTTACACAAGGTGTTTAACAACGAAACTGATATTAGTCCAATATTACACAAATTACGTTTTCTTGTACTCAGACAAGTTTCCCTCTGCAATCATATATTTTATCTTCCACCCTCGCGAACAAATATAGAATAGGTAAATATGCAAATATTGTAAGTGGATATTGTTGATTCTTTTAACCTAAAAATAAAGGTATTTTTAAATATGCGTAAATATGCTTTAAATTTACCAAGAGTTGAGGCTGATATTGGGGCGAAGCATATTTAGGTTTTAGCTTAGTAACTTAGTTTTAATCTACAACTTGTGACGATCAAGATAGCAGGCGAAAAAGGGCGGCTTAGAAAACAACTCTAATTAATATTGTCTTATCAATCACAAAATGTATTTTCAATAAATAAGATATTTGAGGTGAGAAACGTAATTATTAGTAGAACAAGTGCGTCTTCTCCATAGTGGTGACCCCGAAGAGAACACAGACTTTTCGTACATCGTGCGTTCCTTTAAAAAATCGACAATTTTCGTGGCATTCACTGACATTAATCGCATATGATAGTGCAATGGAACAAATCGAAGAGCAGCTCAGACAGTTTCAACAGGAACAACTAAGACTCCAGCAAACGATGATTCCACCTGCAGAACCTCGAGAAAACACTAGTGTTTTCCGAGTAAGTCCAAAGTTTCCACCGTTTTGGCCCGAACAGCCAGCTGTTTGGTTCGCTCAAGTTGGATCGCAGTTCGCTCTTTCTGGAATCACACAGGACAGTACTAAGTTCCATTATGTAGTTTCAAGCTTGGACAATCGTTGCGCTGCAGAAGTGAGTGACATTATAACAAGTCCACCTGCAGACAATCGTTATTTGTACCTACGAACAGAACTAATCAAGAGGATGTCTCAGTCAGCGGAACAGCGTGTACGAACATTATTAAGTGATGCCGAACTAGGAGACCGGCGACCTTCGCAATTTCTTCGGCACTTGCATACCCTCGCAGGAGATATCCAGGTACAAGACAACCTTTTACGTACTTTATGGCTGCAGCGATTGCCACCAAACCTCCAAGCAATTCTTCAGGTACAAAGCGAACTCGCCTTGGACAAGTTAGCCGATTTAGCTGACAAGGTAGCTGAAGTATTACCATATCCATTGCCCACCACACACCAAACTGCTAGTGTAGCATCAGTAGCTATTGACAATCTAACCAAACGATTAGATGATCTTGCCCGTCAGTTAGCGGATATTAAAACTTCAATTTCGTCAAATAGCTCTCAATATCGATCTCGCAGTCGATCGCAATCGCGATTTCGAAGAAATCAATCACCAGCACCTCAAAGTTCCCAGAAGAGTGACGTATGCTGGTACCATCGAAAATTTAACAATTTAGCGAAGAAATGCACTGCTCCATGCAGTTTTTCGTCAAACTCCAGCGGCAACCAGTAACGCCGGCGGATGGTTGTCAGAAGAGTTCAAGCCGCCTTCTTGTAACAGATCGGACAAGCAAGCACCAGTTTTTAGTCGACACTGGATCCGATTTATACTGTTTCCCATCAAAACTTCTTCCTGAAAAGCGTCCAAACACAAATTACGAACTCAGCGCTGCGAACAGCACTACGATCAAAGCCCGTGAGAGCAAGGACAGCCTCTGCTTGGTTCGCTGGCGTGCGGTGACGCGTTCAGCGACTTGGTCGCGCGCTACGCCGTGATTGGCCTGAGCGGATCTCGCGAGGCACAGCTGTGTTCACGAGCGCGTTTTCTCGAGGCAGTTGAGAGGCAGACGCTGGTCGGCAAGAAGGTTGAGCACGAGTGTGGCAGTACAACGTCCTGTCCGCGGGTTCGTTGTGGTTATCAGTTTATGGGAGGCTAGTGTAGCCTAATTTTATCCGTCGTGAGTGATGGGATTTCTTATCTGAGCGACCAATCCAACGGCCACGCTGTTTTCCGAGTCTTTGCCAAGGGGGCAGCTGACTCATTTCACCCTTGTCCATCGAAAAGGGGATCATGTAGGACGTTGTATCATCCCGAGCATGCCACGTAGTTAAGGGCGTAGCGCCTTCCATTGCCTGCTGGCCGAGCTACCTACCCAGGTAAATTTTATGTCATAAATACAGTGTCGTACGGCTTCTCTGCAAGCGTGCTTGTTTGCTTTGCATTTAAAATTAAATTACGGTGTCGTACACGACTTCGCTGCAAGCGAGTTTGTTTATGTTGCATTTAAACCAAATACCGTGCCGCACACGGCTTCTCTGCAAGCGAGCTTGTTTGTTTTGCATTTCAAATTAAAATACAGTGTCGTACACAGCTTCTCTGTAAGCGAGTTTATTTGTGTCGCATTTAACCTAAATATTATACCGTACCCGGCTTCTCTGCGAGTAGCCTTGTTAATTATTTATATTTGTGTACCTCAGCATGCGTCGTAACTTTAGATAAAGCGCTTCCCAGCTGGGCGTATCCTTTAAGTAGGTAGTACCGATTGTTGTACGAGCCGACTCAGTCGGAGTGGCCCTATAGATGTATTGACTGTACCGTCTTATGATTTTTCCCTCTGTGTCTTGTGCATGTTTGTTTACACGGTGACTGAGTCACTATGTTACGATAAATGTAAGGTGAAGCCCGAACGTGGTGAACGCGCGCTGCAGGTAGGTTGTCGAGCTTATCGCTGCCCCGTGGCTTCCAGTAATAGTTATTTGAGTATTTTTTACCCTGTTTGACCTTCAAGATTCGGTTGAGCGGGGGCGTATTGAGTTGGACCTTGTGGCGCCCATTTCTTTGGTAACATCCTATATATTACCTCGACACGCTTGCCCTGTGGTGTACCGTTTTGAACCACGTCCATCTCTCTGAGCGTATTTGAGCCGAGGCCTTTAGCCTGTTTTGACGATTCTCAGGGTGAGCGTGCCCATTTCCCGGACTTGTCTAGTTATTTGATACTCACACAGTCGTGGGTGTCGCTAAGTCATTTTGATACCGTAACAATCGAAGTATACGATTTCGATGTTGTTCCATTACTGACATGTTATATGTGTACCGTAGGATTGTGCATTCTACCAATCTCATTTTCCATATATCCAGGTAGCATGGTTTTATCTTTCCTCGAAACCTCTTTTTTGTTTTGATCTCGAGAATAAATAGTGAAGGGTTCAAAATGCCACGTTTTCGTAACCCTGATTTTGTCGCAAAATTATCTGTGGTCCAATCAGAGCTGGGCAAATTAATTTGAAAAGTAGTTAATTACCGATTAATAATTACTGCCCAATGAAGTAATTGAATTACCACATTTTCAATTACTCAAAGGAATAGTAATTCAATTGCTGTAATTAAAAGCTGTTGTCGTGTAGTTGTATTTAGTAGTATTTAGATGGCCATGTGCTAGTACATCGGTTTAAAGAAGCAAATTGAAATTAATAAATAATTATTATGAACCAATATTATATAATGAAAGTGTGTGTTATCAATTGTTGCGGAAAAAAATAAACTATATTTTTATCATACTTTTGTAATCCTACTTATCTTATTTTAGACATATTTTTCGTTTTTTACACAATAATTATTAGCAAGCTACAGTGCTACATCCTGCACAGCCTACACTACACAAAACACAACACATGCACATCTCATCTACAAACATACGCTTCTACACCAAATATCTCTTTGCTCGTGCGCAAATTAGCCGGTATCCGACTAGTCATAGGAAATCATGAATATTATTCGTACATTGCTCCAGAAATGCCCTATTCCCATTTGTTTAACATGTAGCTTCTTAAGGTTTCATTTTATTTTTTGCGTTTTGGAGATTTAACACCCAATCGGGGTTAGTAATTAAGTAATTGAATTACCAAACAGTAATTCAATTACAAAAAGTACTTTCAATTACCACAAGTCTAAATGACGTGTAAAGTAATGCAAAAACTTTAGAGTAATTAATAACACAAAAGTAATTGAGTAATTGTATGTAGTAATTAATTACTTTTAAAAAGTAACTGTTACGTAATTTTCAACAATAATGGCAATTGCCAATTACAATGACTGTATTTTGAAAAGTAATTCAATTACAAGACAAATAAACCAAAAGTAATTTAATTAGTAATTTAATTGCAAAGTAATTAATTACTGCCCAGCTCTGGACCCAATGTGTTGTGCTTATGCAGCGTTCACTTGTGTGTTATAAACTTTTTATTGCATATGTTTATGTTAGTCTTTACCCCATTCCTTTCTTCTTGAAGTTTTCCCATGCTTTCTCGTCCACCTTGTCGAACGCTTTCTCCATATCTAGAAAGCCAATGTATAATTCTTTGATGTACCTAATGGTCTTCTCTGCAAACTGTCGCATCGCAAACATTAGATCTTTAATTGTTTGTGCTCTGAATTCATACTGCCTTTCCTCCCGCTGCTGGTGTTCTGTTTTCTTTCTTAGTCTATTTTGTAGGATTCTGGTATAAACCTCTATACACTGAGTTGCGATATATCCCTATAGGTTTTGCACAGTTGTTTATCTTCGTTTTTATAGATTGGCACTCTTATCGATATTCACCAGTCTCTGGAGTATGCATATTCGTCAGTATTTTCTACGATTTTAATTTGCTTAACGCTGCTTTTAGTTCATCCTTGGAACAGCTGGTTCCTCGTTTCCTGTTTCTTCTCCAGTTACTTGGTTTCTGGATTCTTCGTTATGTTCCCCTCGCTATTAAGCGTCTTTCTTTGTGCATCCTTTATATATTCCAAGTTTGCTTCCTTCGTTTTCTCTTTCCTGAATGTTTTCAGTATATTACAGAAGCGTTTTTGGTTTTCATTAGCCTTTCTCCATTGTTACTTCAAATTTTTCTTAGCTCTTAGTTTTGCTTTCAGTATATGGTTACCTAAATTTCTCATTTCTCCGCTACCCTGTCTTCTATTGTATTTGTGTATAACTGTATAGCCTTGTATTTTGTACATCCTTTAATCATAACATTTTCTGTGGACATATTTATGGTTCCTTTTCCATTATCGTTTCTATGGTCCTCTCCAAATTGCCTGAGGCATACATTTTTGCCCTTTACCCTGTTACTTACAGAGGTTACCTAAATTTTTGCGGAAAGCTCTAATTTAAAAAATAACGCAGTTATGACCTTTTAATAAGTGCAGCCTTTTCGTTACTATAAATTAATATTTGTAATTTATCCGTCTAATAGATGGGCAATTTTTTATTTTCAAAATTACATTGTTTTTCTTCTCAGCTATTGAAGTTTCGATCGTTTTCAGCTAGTATTAAATAAGTTACAGATCAATTGAAAATTGCAAGAATTATTTTTATAGGAACTTGAAACAATGTTTAAAATTTGTGTTGGAATTCCGAGAAAAACTGATTTGCATTTCTTTCAAACCTAATAGACTTATAGAGTTGGTTGAGTATTATTACTTATTATAAGATGTTTGATAAATTTTGCTTTGTAGGCGCGTCGATTTAGGTTCAGGACAACTTTATTTTTCCCTGGATCTAAATCGGTCCTCATGCATAAATAAATTTACAAGCTGACGATTTAACAAAAATTTCGTACCGCCTTTTCATTCTGAGAGTTGTGGATTAGAAATACGACACCGGGAAAGCAAGGTGATTAGTCTGTTTCATGTGGCATGTGGTCACATACGCTCGCTCGCAAGCACACAACTGCCAAATTGCATAGCCATGCATGTAAACAAGAATAAGCGAGCAATACTACATTTAGCAGCACGTGTTCGGGATGATAGTACTTACAGGGGGTTTTTCGACCCGCGGTGCTCCCACGTAACAGGTAGTCTTGGTCAGTGATGATCTTCAGGTGCACCGCCGATCTATGTGTAATACAGGGTGTTCAAGATAAGGAGGGCCAATATGGGGATCTCGTTAAGTAATAGTAAGAGATACAAATGTGGTTAAATGGTAAAAAAGTTGAGCAATTAAGGGACTAAAAAATGACGCCTAGAAATCCTTGATATGATTTTTCGCTTTTGAGTTATCTTAAAAAACCGAATTTTTGGATTTTTTATCCGATTTTTATTGCGTTAATATTGGTTTATATTTGTATACAGTATGTTCGCGGATTGAGTTCACATAAGGTGTAAATAAAAATATATATATTCGACTTAGAAGCTGATATCTTAGGATTCGCTCCTGCTTGTTCTCAAACCAAGATTTTGAGAAAATTAAGTAAATTAATTAATATACAGCGTGTTTTTCGAATCGATTTTTAAAATATGACCAACAGTAAACTACCTTTTTTAGAAGAGATAACAAAAAAAGTATTAAAAAAAATGTTTAAAATTAAGAGTGATGACAGGCTCTCAATTTTCAGACAAATCGGCCTACTTTGATTTAAAAAAATATTTTTTGCTTTTTTATACCAACATACTTTTTATCGTGGCTGTAAGAGGCACTCTCACTGGTTCATGAACTAAGATGTTAAAAAAATAATTGAGTGCCTCCTACAGCTACGATAAAAGGTATGTTGGTATAAAAAATTTAAAAAAAAATTAAAAAATCAAAGTAGGCCGGTTTGTCTGAAAATTGAGAGTCTACCATCTCTCTTAATTCTAAACAACTTTTCTTAACACTTTTTTTGTTACCTCTTCTAATAAAGGTAGTTTACTCTCGGCAATTTTTTAAAAATCGATTCGAAAAACACCCTGTATATTAATTCATTTGATTGATTTTCTCAAAATTTTGGTTTGAGAACAGGCAGGGGCGAATCCTAGAATATCAGCTTCTAAGTCGAATATTTTTTATTATTTACACCTTATGTGAACTCAATCCGCGGACACACTGTATATATAAGTTAAAGTGAAGCTGACCAAACTTATTTATAGCAACTTTTCATCAATATTTTTATCTGACTTCGTCTACGAACAACCATCATCAACTTCATTTTTTCAAATACGGTACTTATTTTCTGATGTCAAATTTTAGAAGCCCCAATGTACCACACATTATGGTTTAATTACGGTTCGAGTCTTTTTGATCGTCATCAAAAAAGTTTTGGATACCGACCTAAAACATTTCATATATTGTTTCAGCGTTTGTAATTAAAGAAAGAAGTAATGAACCAACTGAATGTTTTTAATTCTCAATAATCGCATATGGTCAGGAAATACAAATAATTTGCAATAGTAATTAAATAATTGATTTATTGATTATTTTTCTTACTGATAAACAATAATTAAAATAAGAAATAAAAAATATCCAGTGTGGCTCATTAGTTTTCTCACTAAATTACAAAGCTGGAACAAAGTATGAAATGCTCTGACACAAGTCCGTATCCAAACATTTCTTGATGATGTTCAAAAAGGACTCGAAACGTAATTAAACCTTAATGTGTGGTGGTACATTGTTGAATTCAGAATAAAAAAGGCTTCCAAAATTTGATATCAGAAAATAAGTGCCGTATTTAAAAAATTAAGTTGATGATGGTTGCTCGAAGACAAAACGTTGGATAAAAAGTTGATGACGTCTTCATTAAGTCCATGAAAAGTTGTTATAAAGAATTTTTATCTTGTTTGCTGTAACTTTAATATTAACTTCAGAAAAAAATAGATTTAAAAATCCGAAAATTCAGTTTTTTAATATAACTAAAAAACGAAAAATTATATCAAGGATTTTTAGGCGTCATTTTATTAGTCATTTAATTACGCAACTGTTTTCCCATTTAACGAAATTTGGATCTCTTACTATTAACGAGATCTCCATACTGGCCTTCCTTATATTGGACACACTGTATACCTGTGATAACGGATGCTTACCGCATCTCGGGCCCATTATTAGTCGACTGCTAACTGGACCAATGAGCTCTAACTTATGTCAGTGTGAATTGCAACTGCAGTTGCCGCCTTAGCAAAGGAGCAACTTCACAAGGCATTTGTAGGAAATGAGGATTCCATGCTATCTGGGTCCACCCTTGGATCTCTGATAATAATTGATTATCAGATAAAGGCTTAGTGGTCATTTCGCCGGATGTCCGATATTCCCAGGTAAATAGTGCCCTATAAGCGGTACCGATTGGGCATCAACCCAATAATAACAATAAGCACCGACCCAACAAAAAAAAAACTCTCCAGAATCAATGCAGCATTACCAACAATTAAACAGTGTTCAATTCGGCTGCACAATAGAACTACATACAACATCCATTGCAAAGTTCCTCAAGCAGTAATTATTATTACAGACCTTATTCTTTTATCCTTTTTCATTAATCCACCTAATTACCAGAAGTACCACTTCAAAAACACACAAGGGCTCTCGCAGTGGGATGTCACCTCTGTGGTATCAAATTTCACATCCAAACGCACACATGCACCGGCACTAAATGACCGTTTATCCCCGAGACGTTAAAAGCTACCCACGTCCTCTTAAAATAACTCTTGGTGCTGTTCGATAGACATATTTAAAATGTAAATAGTACATTTAAGCTGTTGATTTATTCAAAGGCTTATAATCATGAAAATACTAATAAATGAGATACTGCAATATTTACAAACACAAAACAGAAGAGTGCTAAAGTAAATTCTACAGCACCTTGTAACTCCCTCTATAAATTGTTAAAAAGTATAAACTAAACTGAACCAAATTTTATTAAAAATGTACAATTAAGTGAACAAGTGTGCAGCCAGCGCCAGCGGCCCAAATTGCACACATGCTAATAATCATCTTCTAAAGACTACTTAATTGTATCGCAATAAACGATAAGGCGTTACTTCCATTACAGAGACAAACATAGCGTTATAATTTTACAGTAATCGCTGTATTTACGTACTGCTAAGGTACAGTTCCATTACCTATAGCACTTTTCTTTGGGCGAGACGCGGTAGGGGTCCGGTGCAATCAATTGATTTGGTCGATGACCATACGCCTATTTGCACACGTACGGCTTTGGTTGTATCAACCTCTTCACGTTTGTGAACATGTTAGGGATGGTAGGAATCCTGTGAGGTTTTCGGGTCTGAACGCGGGGAATATAGATACGATTTGCATCGGTCTTAGAGGGGCGTCGCATATCGATCCGTCCTGCAGCGACGCTGCAAATATTTGGTATAGTGCCGAAAGGTCTCGTGCAGCTGTTTCTGGTGCTTTCCGAATTTGCTTCGCATGATAGATGCCGCAGACCGGGGCACATGTGAAAAACTGACGGCGATTGACCGCAAGGAGCATTCGGAAATGGGTCGGTTCGTGCTTCCTTACTTCCGCCGTTCGCCACTGATTACGTTCGTAGTCGGCATTGCATGAAATACTGAAAACTAATCCAATTACCGCTAGCGTACCTTAGGGAACGCTTCGTAATCGTGAAGAATTCAATTTGTATTGATAACCCATATTCGCATTATTGTCTTACCACTAAGAATCAGACCTTATCGTTCCACCTGTTGTTTATGTGCTTTCCAAATTAAATAAATATTGTGTGGCTTTTCTGTGTTTATCGCCATATCTTTGTGGGGCATTTATACTATGTTGTATTGGCAGCCACTTCAAAACTAGTTTGAACCCTCAATCGCATTTTATAAATTAATAAATATTGAAACTGGGAGATAATCAGCTATATTAAAATACAATAAAGTTACTGTGTTTATACTTTCCCTTTCTTAGTTTTTCGTAAACCAAGGAAAGGACAACAATCAGTAATGGTCATTTACCAAGCAGTTAAAATTTATTTTAAAAGATCTTGACAAACGGTAAGTAACGTTTTGCAGAAAATTTTCTGCTTCATCAGACTTATTAATGTTTAACAATATAAATGATAATACCATGTGCATGTATATCTGTAAAAAAGACACAACAAATTAGATTGGTGAATGAATAAGTCAAATCTCACATTTTTTTTACCTGAAAACATATTTCTTATAAATTAGTTGCATGTAAGGTTTGTTTTAAGTAAAATCAATCCAAAAATAACTTATAAGGTGGGCAACAATTTGATGTTTTGAACCAATTTTATTTCTGTAAAATGAAAACATTTTATTAGTAAAAATCTATAATGCTTGTAGAATGTGAAATACTTACTTAATTTTGAATGTTAGTATTTTCAAAGAAAAAGAGGTTCCTTTCATGAATTTGATCGATCATTGATATGGTATATCATCGGGGTGATGACTTAATCTTAATGGTAAGAAGTTGTTGAACCTTTATGAGGTATAAGTAGTTAAAAAGGGTGTTTGTTTGCGGTTAGTATTCACAAAATTTCAAGTAAAATTTTTAAGAAATGTATTACCTGTTTAGGTTTCTGTTTAATTACAGTGTACATAAGTTGTCAGTAAAGCAATGGTGCTAGTCTGGTATTAAAGATGGGCAAAAGGGGGACCCTTTCTTAATGGTTTGTTTGATAATCGAGTATGTATAAATAGGTTCTTCGTTGTTTTGTTAGGAGTTGAAAATTTTTCGATTTTCTTTATGTTTCTTGCTGTAATGTAGATCATCAATATTTGTGACCAGTAAGTTATAGTTATTTAGCCTAGAGTTACCTTTTTCAGACTTAATTGTTTGGTAAGCATAATTGTATCTTCATGATGGCCAAGTGCAATTAATTTTGAGGTTATTTTTTTTTTCATTTTTGTTCTAAACTGTAAAAAGGATAAGTATAGGATACTTTAGTATGTTATTAATGAGGGTTTTTAAGGTATTTTTACCTGTTTAAAATGGTTGTAATATTATGAGTTCATGGATTGAAGTAAAATGCAATGCATGCCGGGTGACCTTGTGTTTAAATTAGCTGCCGTGTGGAAGAGGCATGATCACATGGACTACAATTATGGTGATAAGTTAGGTAGATCTAAAAGGAAAAGATATGTTTAATTGTAAATGAGAAAGGTAAAGGGAAAACTTACAATTTTGAAAAGTTAAGTGGAGCCAGTGGCGTAACTAAGGGGGGGGGGGGTGATATGGGTGTCGGAACACCCCCCAGAGGCTTTAGGAATAACTAAAATTCGTCTGAACCAAGAAATCTAAAATTACATTGTAATTAGTGATGGGCTAATTCGAATGAAAAATATCCGGTTATTGAAATAACCTATGTAACTCGGTTTTCATTCCAAGTATTCCAATGAAAAATAACCTCATGCTGATACGTACTACGCTTTGAATATAAAACCTTTATTCAAAGGTACTACGTGCCATATCTCAGTGACCTACGCAGTGCTCAAAATTCTGTAAATATAAATACGTCATAACTCATAAACAAATCAGGTTGTAATGAAAACACCATTTGGTTATCGCTGGGGACCTGAAACCTGAACTCCTAAAAACTGCAAACGCATCAAGCTATAAAACAATTTTTTATTTGCTTACATCTCCAAAGGCCTTTAACCCGCCCGATCGATAAAGGTAAACGTTTTACAACTGTTTTTATTGCGATTAGCAAGCAATCCTGCATATTTCTTTCTTTCTACACTTCTTAATAAATACCTCTTAATTTCCAATACATATTTACAACATAATGTACGGTCGGCGCCTTAGAAATCGGGCACTACACACTATTATGATATATTTTGCATGTATTTTTTAAGTGTATAAACTGGGTTTTTACAGTTATTATGGTTTTAATTGTTACGTCAGATTGTTTATTGTTTGTCGATTATGAAATGCCATCTCACATTAATGAAGTAACCGGAGCAAGAATACTCCAAAGACTAGAAGAACATATTACGTGTCCCGATTTCTAAGGCGCCGACCGTACATATTATGTTTTGGTTCCTCTGCTATCTGCAAGTTACGATGTCGATGCAGATGACGGTGAACCGATGCCGATGCAGATGACGGTGAACCGTCAACCGGCAAACCGGCTGACTTAATCGAAACGAATCGAGAGCCAAAATTTATTCGAATGATTATTCAAATAATCATTCGGTTATTAATATCATTCGAATGCAAATAATTCGGTTATGAAAATTGTCCGGTTATGCCCATCACTAATTGTAATAATGTATAATTGAATATCAATTATTACATTCAGAATTCGGACTCGACCATTTTTTAAATTTTGAATAAGTATGTATTATTTCATTTCTTATTATAATGGTGTCGGTTTAACGCAATAGGCAGGAGGCGCGAATTACAATTTACAAAACTTGTTAAGTAACAAAAAAATATTCACACCTATGCAGTATACAATACCACTACTAAATCTCTAAATGATAACTGACATCAGAAGATCAGAACTGACTGAATACAGCGAGCACATGCTTATATGACATTTCGATTTCTTATCATTAATGGTTCTACGAAACTCGAAGCTATGGGCTGCGAATTACTTAGTAAGCACATACCTAACATATCCTAATCACCTGATAAAATTCGTCTGTTACTCGTCTCGCTCGCTTCGCTCGCTCGACTCATAATCTCAGACTCGTTCGATAAAGAATCACTTTACTGACTTGGTACATAAATAACTATTACCGGACCTGTTTATTTCATTTGAGTCCGGTAAAATGTTTTACCGGACCTGTTTATTTCATTTGAGTCCGGTAAAATGTTTTACCGGAACTGATACCGTAAAGCCTCATTTTCCGGACTAAAATCATTAACTTAAACATGGGTTTTACGATGCAGTATGAAATCAAACATTCCAGACTCGGCTCCTGCGTCGCCTCGTCCCGAAACGTTTGTACTCGCTACTGTAAACTTGCCTTTACCGGACTTATAACGTAAATTACTATTAAGTTGTCTAAATGAGAAGATTTTTCTTTATACAGTTTACATGTTCTAAAAATTCTTCTCATTCAGACAACTGTAAAAGATCGTTTACAGGATTTCTGTAACAGTAATTCGCTAACAGGGTTAGAGTTTTTAGAAGCCATTTAAATAGATATTAATAATCATTCAAAAATATTTCTCCTAAAAAGCACAGTGCATCAAAAACGTAAAAATTATGCGAACATATCACTTTTCGGTAAATAATACAAAATCTATCGAGCAATTAACATTTTATATTATTTTTTACAATTATAAATCATGAAAGTCGTTACATAAAAAAATTGAATTACAATATTAAGTCATGGTATGCGAAACTGAAAAATATTTAAAAAAAAGGAAAAAGCTAAAGCTAAAGTTAAAGAAAAATATGTGTTTTCTGGACTTGAGATTGTTCAGTTAATCAAAACTAACACACTCTAAAACAATCTCATTGCAATCTTACTTAATTTCCGAAAAATAGCACTTTTTAGATTTTGACAATTTCGAAAAACGGAATTTTCTAAATAAGTAAACGTCACTCGGTATCTATGATAGGGGTTAAATAGATTTTTAGACAAGCACAAATTATTGACGTGTAAAATCTAAAATATATATTCTTTGACTTATGTGATGCCGATGTTTGGCGGTCACTGTATACCCAATACCGCTAAATTGTCAACTATTTCTCCTCTTCTTCGATGGGTATTAAAACTATACAAAGTGCTCGTAATTTGCAAATTCAATGATTTTGCCTTAGTAAATGAAGCACGCTATGTATCTCTGTATTTCTTAAAAACTCTTTCAATAAACTTTCGCCCAATAGCTTATTTAACACCCCTAAATTCAACTGGTTTTGAGATTTAATTTATTCCAGCATTTCTCGGTTTTTGTGTCAACAATGGCTCGATTTTTATTTTCTAAACCTAGTTTGTGATTCCTTTAAATAAAGCATTTTAGGGGCCTTACATTGTTTTCTTATACTCACACTCGCATAGTTGGAAAACAGTTGAATTCGGAGTTATCCAGTAAGATATCAAAATAAATCTTTTTAAAGGGGCATTTTAAAATACTAAAATGTGTAGTGCGTTTCCTTTAAAAACCTTTGAAATCATGAAATTTGCAGACACCTTGTATAGTATGAATGCCGAGAATCACCATTTTACACTCGAAAGGTAATTCACAAAAAACGTATAATGTTTTATTTTTATTTCAGTATCTACAGCAGCTGCCTGAAGTTTAGCATTTTGTGCATAAAATCGGTAACATCTCCAAAACAGTTGATGTTAGACCCATACAAATTTATATTAAAACTATTGGTATTTCAATCCAAAGCTTTTAACCTTCCTAAATATAGAGTAATAACTTTGGTTCGCCACACTTTTTGAGCCATCCTGTATAATCAGAAATATTTTAGTAATATGCAACACTTTCGTACCTTCAACTTTTATATAAGCTATTTTAATGTAAATCTTCTAGTTTTAGAGATATTTCCCACCCCGCATCGTTGACGGATGCTGTATTAAATGTTCAAGGACATGCGGTTGTATTGAATTTACTTAAATCCATTACTAGCGATAAGCCCCCGTGCGCGTTTACCAAGTGTCTGAGGCGTAACAGTATGTTTCATAGATAGAGGCGAGTACTACTGGCACACCTTGTTAGGTGTATATGTGTATTACATGGTCGCGCCATCTAGAAGAACCTCTACCAACTGAAGTGTATAACTGAATATGTGTACTGTCAAACTCACCTCCACCAAAAAATCTGTTAAATCGATGCTTGTTGCACCATCTTTTGAATGGAACACTTATACATGGGGATACCTAGTCGCCTCCGATTTTTCGTACTGGCCTCCAAAAATGAGGCCAGTTCTTCGTTTCGACGTATGCTTTCGGAGGCGAGTTTGTTAGCAAATAGTACTAGGTTAAAACGATATGTTTCAAATTAAACAATGAATATAAACACTGCTGGCATGTGACTCAATGTGAAAGGATTATAACAGTAATTTAAACGTCAGTGGTCATAAACAAATACAATTTAATAGTTCTTAGCAAGGCCAAAGGGTTAGATTGTCATTAACTAATACACAATAATTCAAATATAGTCTCAAATCAATCCATTAAACGAGCATTCGATTACACCAAAATTATAAATGGTGTGCACGCAGGAGGTGCAATACACCTGTGATATAGTGCGACAAGTGTATTTCCGGTGAACGGGTAATGCAGTGTATGTGTGCGCGGTAATCCCAAGTCGACATCAAGGTGGAAGGACCATCTGCACATAGAACTGCACAGGTTCCAGACACTATAGCAGGCAGGGAAGCTGGACGACTCAAGCAACTGGTTCCGAACGCTCGGATGCAGACCGCAGGCCACAGGAGAACATGGAGCAGTTCCAATCAAGGGCGAATTCTCCTGAAATAACAATAGCCACGTGTAATAGTTGGAAACATCAACAAAAGTTAATCATACCTGTGGCAACACTAAACACTTGAGTTAAACTGGGATATCAACACCAGGAACGAGCAGGGCCTAGGTGCCGTTGCAGGTGGCGTTCCTCCAAATGAATATAACAAGATCACCAGGTGCCGTTGTTTGTCAGGAATCCAAACGCATCCGGACGGGGGTGTGTGTGTCAGCGGTCCTCCAAAACGTGTGCCAAGGGTGTATATTAGTTAGAGAGACCTGTACATGTAATTAAGTTAGCGAAATATGTAGATGTAGTTTTGTAATCATTTAATTAGTTACTAGGTTAATTTTCCCGCTTTATTTGTGTGAGCGTGGCGTGCAGAGAAAATCCCGCGAAATTACACAATAGATACAGCATTTGTTAATGGGGGCTATTTCCTGCCATATATTCTGGTGACAAGCAATATTTCAAGATCTAGACAGTAACGAATCTCTGTCAAAATTTCCCGCCAATTTAGACGTGTTTGTAACGGCCATTTGACGCAAAACTGAACCTAAATGACCTAACGGAAATTTGCGCCATGTGGCATGTTACGATCCAATTAGAAAGGATTAGCCCGAGTATGGGGGGTTTTTCAACCCTTGTATATAAGCCTTTTCGCGCCCTTGAGAAGGGACTTCGCTTGGCTTATCTGCTGATATGCGGGTTGTTATGTCATAAGCCGAAAAATTTGTATCACGTTGTTGTTTTTTTTGACAAGCGTTGAAAATAAAACGAATGTTTTTTGTAAGTGTTGTTTGTTTCTACGCGAGAAAAATTAAGTCAACTTACCTCGTCATACAAGCGTCTACGATCCTGCGGGGCACAAACCACGAGTGAGGGCAACTAAACAAAGAATCACCAAGCCGCTGACGACAACACCTGTTGATGAAACCACGGGCGCCGCCATTGAAATTTGCAAATTTCGAATCGATTCACGATCGATTCGCGCCGGCGCACAGCAGGGAGTCCAGGACCGTATTTCGCATTTGGTAACGTTATATCCGTTATTCTGCTGCATGAATTGCCCGAAAGTTTTGGTTTATTGCCGTTAGAAAAGTGTAAGGATTGATTTGAGGATAATATTAAATTAAAGCAATCGTCTCTTTGACCATCAAACCCTAGGAACCCGCGAAATAAGATCAATTAATCTGAATAAATTTCTATAACCCTGAGATTATTGCATTTCAAATTGAGTCACATGCAGATTATTTACTAAACAATTAAGAGCTGTTTGTGGTATCCCAAGGCTGTGCTTCGTAAGCTAAAATAAAAGTACAGGTAAGGTGTAAATTTCACTTAGGCATCCCCTTTTGTGCGAGGGCTTAATAAGCAATTAAGTAATTAGCGATTAAACAAGTCGGGGGTGTAAATTTAAGGGGTATCACGGCAATATATACAGTGTGTCTGCTTAAGTTCGCAACATATGGAAAACTTTTTTTATTATTAATTTTACGAAAAAAAGTTATTCTTTATAAAAAGTTCTGCATGGTCCAAAACTTAAAATGCAATCATCAGATATCAATTTTTTAAGCCGTATACAAGGAATGTCAAAAAATATGAATTCTGCTCAAGAGTAAAGTACCTTTATTTGTTACAATATCGAAAATTGTTATTAAGAAAAGTTGATTAAAATCGAAAACTACGTTCAAATGTCCAATTACACCTATGTACGATGAAAATCAGGTTTTGTTATTTTTAAATTTTTTTTATGTTGTTTCATATGGAAAATCATCAAAATAATGCAACATAGAGGATGATTGATATCTGATGATTGCACTTTTAAGTTTTGGACCATGCAGAACTTTTTATAAAGAGTAACTTTTTTTCATAAAATTAATAATAAAAAAGTTTTCCATATGGTGCGAACTTTAGCAGACACACTGTATATAAAATCTGTAACCCCTTATACCGTTTACACAGTGTCGGGGTGCCGGGCGCACCGAGTCGCTGAGGGTATGTGCATTTTTAAATTCGGCGGAGGGCGGAGGTACTTTAGGTAGTGGAGCCTGTCTGGCTAGAACACTACACCCGCTCTCCAGATGGTCACCCAACTAAGTACTGACCAAGCAGACTGGCGCTTAACTTTTACAAGTGCCATGAGATGTGCAACACCACTCAGCCGTACTGCTGGCCTCATAAGAATGTAATTTTTCGTAAATACGAATAGATTGAAACAACCGGACCGTCGGCATCGGTTCATCGGCATTTGGAAAATTACGTAGTACATTCAAAAATTACCAGCTTCTAAATCCAAAGTGAAAGGTCTAAGAACAAAGTGTTTTTCTTGAATTATGCTGACACCTTTATGTTAACAAAATGTTGCTTTTTAAAGTTAAAAATTATTCGTAGAGCAATGGAAAGGTCAGCTCTCGGAGTATGATTAAGGGATGGGCTTCGAAACGTGAGATGGGCAGGAGACCTACCAAGACGTATAGTATTGACGAACAACAAATTAACCGACTCTTAAACTGTCGATTACCGGCAGGTAGAAGAAATAAGGGTAGACCTGTGATCTAAGGTGGTTGACCACTAACTGTATACACGTGTTTAAAATAGAAGTGACTTGAAACATTTGGTAGTCTTTAATCTTCAGCAGTGCATGTGAGTAGTAGTATGGAAAGAGAGAAAGAGAAATATTGATGTGCCTTATTATTTCTTGATATTTCGGTTTCTGCATATCATTTTACGTTGTTGTTTTTTTTACATTCTTGAACATAAAAAATACAGACGCTTTGCCCTATAGTCCAGAAAATTTTAATTTTCATTTGCTGTTAAGCGCCAAATCAAAATTCAGTTTTGCAGAAATACCTTCTGTTCATCTGTGACCATCACTAACATTTTTTCTAAAAATTACACACAAATCTAAAAACCCAACGGATTCGATTGGGATTGTTTACATTGTTCACATATTTAACTATACAATAGCCACGGTAACGAAAATTCGCAAAAATTTGTACAATGTTGAGCAGCTACTTTGAATAGCAAGAAAGGATTGCTTCGCGAAGAAATCTCTGGATTTGAAGTACAATTAATATGTCTCAAAGTATTTTTCAAGCTAGCATAGTAAAAAGATAGTGGCTAGGCCTAATTCTCTTTTTTAGTGTAGTTATAATAAAGGGCCAGGGAGTTAAATTGCGAAACGCGAAATATGGACACTGTGTGCAAAGGTTTCGGATATTCCGACCTTCAAACTCTTGTTCGAAACCCTATCCACAGGTTCACTTTCAAAATTGATCTATCAAAAGAACAGCCTCTTCAAAGTTTTAGCTTCAAGCTCCCTGCAACATGTCGAGATCATTTGTTAAACATTGGGCAACGTTCTATCGTTCTGCCAGGTATGGTCTTATATTGTTTTGTAGCTTTAACAAAAAGATTGTTCTATGAAAAAGCAAACGTTTTTGGTGGGCGTTTATATAAGGAAAATCTCAAGTGCTTGGAAAATTGCGTCAACCATGCGTTTGCTAAGGTGTGGTCGTCGTGAAACAAAATTACTCCTTCAAGACTTGACTGTGTATTGAAACGAACTTACACTTACACTAAGTAACACCATGCAAAGGAGCTCTACCGTACTTACGAATTTTACAAATTTGAGCGCGGTGGTAAATTTCACCCCACCCATCAAAATATGTGAACTTTTTTTTTAATTACAGGTATATGTTTAATAATTACTGCTGGAAGCGGCACAACATTAAGGAATCGTGTCCGTGCGGTTTATAGATACTGTTAGCCCTATAATAGAATAACACAAAACCAAAAAATATACTCTTTGTGACGGTGCTAAAATATCTCCGATTTCCAGCCATTGTTACAGTATTTTCGGCAAATGTTTGTGTCTTTGTGTATATCAGATTACGTGTACGTATAGTTTTTGGTAATTTTCGAATTCTTGATTGACATTCTTTTTTGAAAAATTTTCGTATGCAATTTCAGAGTAGAGCTATTTCCTGTTCCCATTTTTTGGAGATTTTTGAGTGTTTACTTTACGTTTAGTAAACGTTTTTATCCTGAAAAAGTATTTGTATGTAAAACTTTACCTTTACGCGGTCTAACGTTTCGTTGGATTTGATTTTAGGCTTTCCGAGTTTCTCCCCAAATAGTCCGTTTCTGTCTCCCTATCGGTTCAACTAAAGATTACACACTAGGAAAACACTTGGTAGCACAAATCCGTTTGGGTAGATATACTCTCTGAATTTCGACGCACATGCTCAGCAGTGCATGTCAGAGGTATTTTTTCCAGCCCTTCGTATACTCGTCGCAGCCACCACCCTTGCGCTTGTCGCTGCGGTTGAAACAACACTATCGAATCACGTTTGTTATGAAGATTACTTATTGTAGATTTTAAATTCATTGTAATTTTATAAAATAACCATCAGGTGTTTACCAATTTAATTTTCTTTTTGTATTTCTCAACAATAATAAATGGGCGATTTTGCTGATATGTGCACACTATCCGGCGATTATGCGAAGAGGTTGCTTTTGAATGCAGCACCATATAACGGGTGTTCCAAAATGAGCCGTAATTTTAATGTTTTAATAAAACGCATTATTTAGTGGAAAAGTTGTAATTTTTCTGTTGCAACATAGAGTACAGATACGGAGGTTACATATGGAAAATAATATCCATCGAATGGCTGTACCGTCCCGACTTGTTGGCAAATGTTGACTTTTTTAAGCTTTTAGGCATAATTGTGGACTAATTTCCTCAATATTGCGTCCAATTTCTTCCCAGAGGTCTTGAATAGTCTGTGGATCATTGGCGTACACTTCATCCTTCAAAAACACCCAAAGTGAACCAGAACTCTCAAATTTATGGAGTAATTTCACCACAGTGCTGCGAGACGATGCGGCATGATGACCAAATAATGTGCGGACTTTCTCACCATTTTTGTAGCGAATTTTTACAACCTACGCGTTGCGTGTTCGCGTATCTCTCCATGATTAAACTCCATGTTTCCTGTTGACAACTGGCAAAGTTTTAGTACTCTTATGTTCGTCACAAAAAAAATGGCGGTAAATTTAAAATGATGGCTGATTTTGGGATACCCTTTACATATAATTGCTCTGTTAGATGAGCTCTCGTCGTGCAACGGAGCTCGCGAATACTTTGCTCAATAGTTTTTCTAAAGCTAGGTGATGCTTTTTCAATTAGGGTTCATTACTACTTCGCCGAATCGATTCCGAGCCATCTTTTTTTGCGGGGGGAGGGGAAATCTCCGTAAGACCTTGAGGTTTTCTCCCGAGAGTGCATGATTTTTACCTTCTAAAAACCCTTCCTCGAATCAAGTATCATAATGGTATCGCCTCTTAGCATTTTTCACTACGGTCTTTTTTTTCTATTACTCTCTTTCTTCCATTTCTTTAGTTTGGAATATTTATCTTATTGCTTTTCCCATTTCATCCCATTTAACCTCATCTTCTAGCATAAGGTCGATTATATTATCTAGGGTTACCTTCTCCCTTATCTCTGTATTAATTCTGTCGTTCCATCTTCTGCACATCATTAGGGGTATCCATGCCTTCGCAGTATCTGCAGCTTTCATCTTATACGATCTTAAACTTATACAGATAGATACCAAAGCACCCATATCCTGTAAGAAACTGTGTGTGTAGTATCTTATCTGTCTGTGTTTCCTGTTCACCCATGGAGTCACCTCTGGTATTAGCCTCGTGGTACACTGTGAGGTTTGGGTCTCTTGCTCCCATACCTTTTGCCATCTCGCAGGTCCCGGGCTTCTAGTTTTTTACTTCCTTTTACTACTATAAAGGAAGTATTGGATTCACCCCAAAAATTCTAAATTGAGTTTTCAACAGATCTTCACGTTTTAGAGTCCCCTGATCCCAAAAAACATATTTTTTTCATTGGTCTGTCTGTCTGTCTGTGTGTCTGTGTGTCTGTGAACAGAATATCTCAAAAACGAAAAGAGGTATGGCATTGAAACTTCATATATAAGTTTTGTGTACTATGTAGATGAGACAGCAAGCTTTTGAAGAAAATCGCATAACCGGAAGTAGGTGTTTACTCTTGTGATTTTTCAGTTTTTTTCGATTTTTTCAAAAACGGCTCTAACGATTTTTTTTAAATTTTACATTTTTCTTACATTTTTAATGTGTATTGATGTGAGATAGGTGATTTTCCAGTTGAATACTTCTAAAGTGGGTTTCTTTTGTTTTTTTTTCTATTTTTTTTATTAACTCCTATTTTAAATAAAACACCCGGTATATTATTACATTTTTGAATTCACCTTAAAATTCTAGAGAAAATTTGTCTCTTCAACTAACACTCGATTTTGTACCGTTTTTGTAGAATTTGTAATTTTTGAAAATTTTTAACAAATGGTTAAAAATTAAAAATGAAATTTTTGACTAATTATAAGATCACTGTAAAAGGAAGTTGTGTGAGTGTATCACACCAGATTTTTTTCTTTGGTGTTCGCATCTTTCTCGGAGCGCCTTTCCTTAGCTAACAGATTTATTGGAATTCCCCCGTCACAACCTGCATTGCATTTGTAGCCACCGTCCTCTAGGCACTGGATATTCGGATGGCCCGCCTTTCTTTGCACTTGTTCCAACGTTTTCTTATATTTTCCACCGAGGCCCATTCTTTCCATGCTGGAGCTTGAACATAATTGATTGATTGTGCTATACTGCATAGTATTTTCCTCTTCCCCTTTCTTGGACCTTTTACGTTTGGCATCAATCTACTCAGTGCTGTTAACGCTTTGTCCGTCTTCTCGTTACCTTTACGATATGGCCCCCCATGTTCATATTATGTTTGTCTTTTTCGTCTTTGCGCTTTATTTTTAGTTACTTCGTCTTTGAATCCTATTAATCATTTCTATCGTAATTTCTCCGGTATCCACTGGTTCCTGGTTCTTCATATTCTTGATTATATCGACGTAATGTCAGCCAGTGGTTTAACAATTAATGTATTTTCATTTTTACCTCATTTCTTCTTACTTTCGTCATATCTCCATTTTTTTCTTTCTCTAGGTTTATTACTGTACATATGTATTTGTTGCTTCCTCTTTCTGCCAGTATATTCTTCATTATCTTATTTTTCGCTCTCTTTGACTTGATGGTCTGCGGCGCATGCCAACTTATCCCTGCCATTTCTTTCTGCAATCACCATTATTTTCTGTAGGCCGGCTCTTATTGTTGACTGGTCGGTGGGGGTCTTTACCCCATCTTCTGCTATTGTCAGATAAGTACATCTTCACATGCTTTCGCTTATCCTTTCTTCTTTGGTGATAATGCCGTTCGTGGCCACGCTGCATACTACTTTCTCAGGGCCTATTTTTCTTCGCCCAAGATTTCTCTTAACTGCGGGTTCCTTGCCATGGTTTTCTCTATGGCCTTATCTCTGTTCTCTTGATCTCCGTATATATTCATAACGATTATAAGATCTGTTGTCTTTTGGTTCCCCTCTAATCATCTGGCAGTACTTGTACGTTTCTTCCGGCCATTTGAGTTTTTTTAGCTCATAGAGCTCGTGTTCTCCGATATCCGTGTCCAGTCTATTGCCTATCTTCTCAATGAGTAGTTGCTTCTTGTGCTCTTGTTTGCTTGCGCTCTGCGTGTCTATCTCCATTGTAGTTTGTTCAGCGTTTCCCATCTGGCTCCTCGTCCAGCTTGGAGTACTCGTCTATGTCGGTTTGTTATGTAAATGCATCTTTATAATTCGTGGATAATCATGTTTCGTCTACGTCGACTGCCCTCCTTTCGCTCTGCGGTTTATCGTCCTCCATATTCTCAATACGTATTTGTTCACCAGATCACACACAACGATTTGCGATTCCGAGCCATTTAATGTAGTCAAATCCTTTTATGCTTGCATAATCCTCGTATGCTATTTATTCAATGTATAATTGGAAGATAAACATTTAATTTGACTCCCGAGTTCGCTTTGAATATGATAAACTCGTCTATGCTGCAAGGCAGTTCTGCTAGATTTTAGAAAATGGATTTCCTCGTTAGTAGAGCTAGTGATTATTGCAATTCTTTACAAAGCGAGAGATCTATTTTTTTGAATACTAGAATAGTTAGATTAAATGTATTATCTTATCTCCGTTAAACTTAATCACAGAGGTTGTAAGTTTTGAAAACCGCACTCCCGCTTCTTTTTAAAATCATCGTGCTGTTATTATTATTATTATTACTATCTTGCTAACAAGTCATGTATGGAATACAAAATTTTGTGGTAATGTTAAATGGGCAAACAGATGAAATTGTTGAATTAATTGTGTGTTTGTATGAATGTATGCATTTAACATTTCCATAATAGAATGTGATAATTCCGTTTACCTTAGCTCAGTATAGTGTTAGGAAAGACGGTTATTTTACTATTTAGTTGGAACTAATTAATGTTGAGAGATAACCGGTGTAGTCCAGCAATGCAACTGCAGCGACATGTTGGCGTAAACAGAAGGAGTTTTATTATTTGACCCACTGAGTGTATCTTTGTAAAGCCTTCCTGTTTTCAATTCGGTTGCTCCGCAGTGTCCGGAAATTGGTTTACGCTATCAGAGCCCTGAAATTCAATTTTATTAGACTTGACTTGAAATATATTGCCGAGTGATTCAACGAAGTTATGCTTTTGCAAGCCTCAAACGAGTTTCAAAGTGCGTAGCAAAATTGAAACTGGATTATTTGGATCAAATATCCTGTTGCTATACTCGGATTCATGGAGCAAGTTAGTTTAGAGGGTACACGCAAGAGAAGTGCGTAGACCCACTGTCGAGGAGTTTTAAATGTTTTTTGGACGTTTTGGATACCTTTGTTTTTGTTGTTATGGTTGTTTAGGACTAGATATGTCTTATTCAACAATTCTGACGATGGTAGTAGTGAAAAAGCTGACCAATATTGCTACTGTAAGAGAAGATTGATCATTTTATTCATTCTCTTTTGATTTAGATTGTTCATTCAGCGGTCTGGACATATAGAGAACTCTTAACGTGTTTGCTATTTGATCATTGTACCTTGTCAGTAATATTCTTCTTTTCCTTATTCTTTCTACTTCATCTTGGATTGATAGTATATTTGTATCATCTCTGATAATTATAATTATGTATGTTGGATGTAGCCATTAGTCTTCGTGTTGCTGCACTGCTTATCCACATCGAAATTTCGATGAATATAGACGTGCTAGTTCTCCTTGTAGTCCACGACAATCAGTGTACCTTGTACCTTGTAAGTAATCTTCGTCTGTTCTTTATTCTTTTGATTTGGTCATTGATGGATAGTTTATCTCTACCATATCTGATGATCATATATGTGTTAGAAGTACCTATTATTCTTCGAGTTCCTACCCTGGTTATCCGCATCTCGATTTCGTTTAAGATAGAAGGGTTAGTTTTCCCGGAATTCCGTGAAAATCTTTTGTTAGTAATCTTCCTCTGTTCCTTTTTTCTTCTACTTGATCATGGATTGGCAGTTTTTCTGTATTATATCTAGTGATTACATATACGAGTATGTTCGATTGAGGTGAAGATAGAGGTATTCGTTTTTCCTTGCAGTTTTTGATAATCGTATTATATATCACTATTTTCTTGAAGAAATCAGCATATTTTTATTAACCTCGTCATAGCGCGCAAGATAGATGAACTTACTTACACCTTACATGTTTCTACTTTGTTTTACAGCATTTACGTTGTTTCTATGACGGTTAGTAAATCAGTAATCATCGATTGTGAGCACAGCTTCATCTGTAACCTATACCACTTTGTGCATTAAATTTATCAATGTATGTTTGCATATCTTAACTTTTAGGTCTTTCGACCTTTTATACAGTGTAAGAACATTTTTAGTTTGTATGAACGTACGGCTATTTAGCATTAATTTCTCGATTTCGAATTACGATTCTGCCTGTATATAAGTATCTCGAGTTTGTGCATGCATTAAGTTGTTTTCTAGCGGCACACTTCTGTGTTATCGATCCAGTCTGCGCGCCCGTCACGCACGTGCTTCTTATCGATCCGTTTCAGACGTGCATTTTTGTAACAACGCTAACTTTTGGAGACAAGAATAAAATACAGTCGCCGTGGGTTAGAGAGAGCGAGTCCCAGGTTTAGTCCCCGCCACTTATCGATGTGAGCTGTTTTAGCGTGCTTTTTCGCCACTTGTGACCCGGCGTGTCTAGAAGCAAGAAGTGATTTGGAAGTGGTCGTCGCGCCACGCACCCTTCGGGGTTGTGTGAGTGAGGCCTTACGTTTGTTGATGGTGCTATTAACAGTTTGCTCCTTTGGTGTGTGTGTACCGCATGTTTTGTTCCGCTATTTGAACTTTTTGAACGTTTCGCGTTTAATGGACTTATTGAACTGCACGTGGTAGCGGCGAACTGGGTGTTGTTGTTGTTCACAGATGTAGGCCTATGAGATTTCGTTTGTCATGGGGGTGGCAGCCCCCTTAACACGTCGCGAAGCTCCTGCTTGTCGTTTCATGCCGTTCTGCCAATTACCGTGCGGACTTTCGATTTCGCCCTCATTAGCGGATTATCCCGGGTTCCGTCCCGTCGGCCAGCAGCTTCCCGTCGGCTAGCAGTCCCCTTAGATGTCTTCTGCAGTGCTTGGAAAGCGACCGTGTGGAGTAGCATAGCACATCGATTGCAGCTAAGCCAAGTTTTTATAGGTACCGTAATATTGTAGTAGCTTTACAGTGTTTTCCGAAGTACCAGACAGTTTGCGTGACGTTGCGGCCATTGTAACATTTATTGTTTATATCATTGCGTTTGTTAAACCTTTTTATAGTTGTTTACCTGTCAGCTTAATTTAGTACCGTCAGATTATATGATCCTGTTCAACTCTACGAAGTGGCAGATGAAGTATGCGTCACATTTGTACCTTGTTTAGTTGACTACCGCCTTGATTGCTGTTTATTGAGTCAGTGTTTTCAATAATTCAATGTTCATACCGTTTACCAGCCATTCCTGTATTTGATGTCAAGTTTACCGCGCATTTTAGATTAAGACGTTACGCACGTTACGCAATTTCAATAGTTAACCTTTACTAACCTATTTCGTTTTTTATGTAACCTTTTACTCATTCAAATATTTTTGCTAATACATATAATGTTTGTTTATTGAGCATGCGATTTTTGTATGTATTTTCAGTTGTAAAAGGAGTTTGACCAGCTGCTCAAATGAGTTCTCGAAAGGTCCGATGATGCTGCACTTGACTCGCTGACCAGGACACTGCCAAGGTTATAGTTGAAAGGTGAATCCATTATGCTTCAACTTTTCCTCGGTGGGTTCACCTATGCATTTTTCCCTTGTAGGAATCGTGGTGGCGCCTTAGCATTTAGATTTGATTTTCATTTAGTAGGCGTTGCCTTGTGCGATCTCGTGTTGAACCCTCCTCGCTGCACTCGAGTTAGTCGGCAACTCTTTTGTAACGGGCTGGGGCAGCGGTCCTATGTAATACTTTCCCGATTTTGTGAGTTAGCTTACGCGCTAGTTGTTTAGCTTTGTTTGACTTGTTGCAAATACCGATTCATACCGTTACAAACTGGCGCGTTGTCGTAATATTGAATTTAGCCTGTTACAACAAATAGCACTATTCTATCGGCTTTTGTCCTTTCTAACAATCTTTCACCCGTAGATGTTTCAAGCTTGTCGGAATCATATATTTCTGGAAAAGTTATTAGTTTTTGGTATGTTATCTTTTATATATTATTTTTTCTCTTAAAAACAATTGCATACGTTACTTCCCAATTTCCTTACCTTCACTAGATTCCAAGTGGACTAAATTGGTTGTCTGTAAACTAATTAGGCAATTATGCAATATCCCATTTCTTATTCAATAGAAGCTTCAGACTGATAATGGTTTAATGAACATGATATTTATAATTTAAAGTGGTTTAAACCTCAAATTTAATTCTTATGTGTTACATTTTCGAATTTATTTATTTATTTATTCTAAGGAATGGTGGAATCATTGCGATGCCAATTTTGCTGTGATTTATTTTCTATCGTCCAATTCGGATCTGATCCAGTAGACTAATATTTAAGGTACGATAAAGTGTCCTATTAAGAAAAACGTAATGTTCACTGCTATTGACGTAAGGAACTGCCCTAAGACCATATTATACAAATTTTCACTCTGAGCTGTGATTCCAAGGGTGGAAGCCAAAGGCCATTTAATAAATTTCGAGGGGTTACAAAATAGGTCAAAGTGAAGTAAAAATAGTAAGTACCTTTTTCTCACAATGAAGATAATTAGCTCAGCTTTACTGGCAGATCCGTATTAGAGGGGAAGACCATTAAGTAAATAGAATATAATTTTAGATGTTTTACACTTACAATAAATATTTCTGGTCGTTAGCTAATATGGGCAATAACCATTTACAATATTGTTCAGGGTGGAGCTTGTGTTAGTGAACTGTATGTAGGGTTGTAAGAAAATTTTTCTGACAATGTCATGTCACAGAAAAAACGAAAATGACGGTCATGTCATTTATTTTTATGACACCCTTGTCCATTTATTTTTTGTCAATTTAAATTTCTGACTGTCAAAAAAATATGTGACCGTCATTAAAATATATGACAGTCACAATAATATCAGCTGACTTTTATTTACTGCTTCAGGGTTCAGACAAGCTAGAAAAATTGACCATAAATGACCGTAAATGACAAAAATGACATAAATGACCGTCACATGCCACATAAAAAAAATGACAGTCATTTTACAACCCTAACTGTATGTTTTAATTTAGACAGTCACAGGAGTTCTTAGGGGTGCAGGAATGTAGAAGGATGCAAACCAACGGTTTTATGCAGTCTCGCATAGAAAGGTAGCAAAGACATGGTTTCGTTGCTTGAGTATGGTATGCCAGAACGCCTTATGTAGTCTCAGATAAAGAAGGGAATAAGGACTTGGACTCGTTCGGCAGAGGTTCGTGAACACAGAAAGATATCTAAGTGCATTACTTTATTGATTAAAAAGTTCCTATATATACATAAAAGTATGACGTAAATTACATGAATTATATCATGCCACAAAAAGGTTTTAGAGATTATCATTGAGTTGAGTACATTCTCCCATTTCAAATTGCATTTCTACTGGCTTCTTACATTTTCTAACAAACGGTAATATTTACGCCAGCAATTCAGCATAGTTGCAGTTTATTCACTAGGTCAGTCAATAAGTGCTGACTGCTTGTCATGTATTTCCAACGTAACTCTATCTGAAACCGTTGTTTACGAAACATACGCACAATTAATTATACAAATTGAAAAAAACATGTTTGGTTTCCAAACAACATTCAATAATATTAGTTTAATCGTGGGTTTCTTTAGTCTTCTCCTCTTTCCTCGATCATAACACGCCCCAAGCCTTTAGTAATTTTTAGTACTTTAATACTTTCAATGCAAATCTTGACAACAAAGACCAAGTCAATGAAAAAGTGATTTGGAACTGACACATCGAGCACTATAAATTCAATGGACATTTTTGGCATTGGTTATATATTAACTTCAAAGTTGATAAAGTGGTCAAAATTGCAAAATTAATTAAAAACTTAAAACTACTGGACCATGATTTGGTTTGTCTTGTCTCATCATAAACCAATACAAAAACTTATGTTCAATAAACAAGTCGTTATACTTTATAAGTATGGATCCACTATCGATAACGTCTTTTGTTTGTTGTTTATTTTTATTAAAATAAATCAAAATCGGAAGTAGTACCAGTTGGTGGTATTTTATGCGGTGGTGTTTAACATAGTTAGAAAGACATGGTATTTCATATCGGTGGTGCTTCACATCCGTGGCACCGTATACAACCCTACAAATTTCTCTTATGTTTGGTTCCTGACTCTCGTGACCGCTTCCGCTGCTTCGTTTCTTTTTAATGTATAATATTATTTGTCTTGTTCCGTTTTTCATGATTCTTGTTTCGTTTTAACTTTCTCTTGTTGTTGTCTTGAATTTAGGGATAATGTAACTGTTTCCACATATTACCTTTACTATTTCAGAATTAAGGTTTTCAATCTTACCCGTCTAGCTTATATGGAAAGCAATTTAAATTGTGAGATTGTGTAAAATGACAAAGGAGATATTAACGCGAAGGACCAAAGCTTCAATATGACCATAGAAATTAAAACGGTGATTCGTTTAACCCACCATAGTCAATAGTCATACAACTATCATGGATGAATAGTACCAATAACAAAGAAAATCATTTTAAGAGGAAAATAAGAAGGAAAGAGCAACACAAGGTTAACAAGCCTGACATAGATAGATACTATCAAAAACGTGAGAAAAATTGTCGAAAATGCAAGCAGACTGGTGCAAATCAAGGAGTCTCACAAATGAATAGAGGGTCTACCATCTTAGAATATGCGGGGCAGAGAAAGGCGATGAAGAAAATTAACTTTCGCAAATTCCTCGAAACCTCTGCCCTGAAGTTAACCTCCCAAAATATACAACATCTCCGTTCACAGATATCAAAAACTATTTAGCTGAAATGTAAACATTAATTTTGAAGCGTAACTTTAATAATTTTCTACGTTTTGACTCACTGTCCTAATCTCCACCCATATTTACCTAGTGGATAGGAAGTCCTCGCAAGGTTATTCGACACCATGACCACTCGCTCGTAAATTCTTTCCTGAGATGACTTGCACTGCTAGCTCAGCACCGTGGTTTTACCTTCACGCCCTTATTAACCAGCGCATTGCAATCTCTGGTTGCATTTTGTGAAAATGTGGATCGTGGATCCATTTTGTGGATCTGTTAATTGGCCACCTCTTTCGTGCAATTTGACGCCGTTAGATTATTTTCTTTGAGGATATGTAAAGTCGCATGTCTACGTCGATAAACCGGAAACAATTGAGCACTTGGAAGCCAACATTCGATGCGTTATTGCCGAAATACAGCCTGATTTACTGCGAAGAGTGTGTGAAAATTGGACCTCCAGATTACGTCATGTACACGCCAACCGCGGCAGTCACATGCCCGAAATCATATTCAAACATAAATGCCATAAAATTATCTTTCAAATAAAGAGAATTTCATGGATATTAAAAACATTTTTCGGTGTTTTATTTCAATTTAAAGTTCTCCCATTCTAAAAAAACACGCTTTAGAAGACTAGTGAATCACCCGAGCTACGCTCTGGTTCGCTAATTTAAGAGAGATTTAGTAATATAAATTTAAAAAAAGGATGAATCGCGTGGCAGGGGAGCATTGTACCACTGATCCACAATGCTTCGTTGAATAAGATGCTGACATAATGGTATATGAACATTAAGGGTTCGCTAATTACACGATTTAATTAAAACTTTAGCTTTTCGTATTTTTTTTTGAAAATAAAACCGGCCTACGATCTAAGTCTAAAACATTAGCAAACTTTTAAGCTATCATACAATTTAATGGGCCCAGTATCATCGGAGAAGATAGCGAACAAACATTCAAAGAGACAAACGATTTTATGTTATAGATGACCGAAGATGAAGAAGAACAAGAGGGTGTTTGACCTAAACACAAGGTGGCATGACGAAATGAGAAGAGTGATAGGACTGGGGTGGATAAGAATGCACAAGACAGAAGGAATTCGAAACAGAGGAGGGGCTTGCGCTCAGTACTCGGTGCATACGATTTATAAAGAAGGTGATTTGATACGCAGATAGCTGTACAGGCATGTATGTAAAATCAGGTACAAAAACCAGAAACCGTCAGACAAATATCTATTAGGCATGCATTTTGTCTGTTGTCGCCCCACGTCTGGTGTGTTGCTCAAATTGTTTCGTGTGTTGCTCAAGCTCGCAAGGAACACAGCTAATGCCGGGCCTGTTCGGCGGAAGTCACATTTTTGTAAATTATGTGCCGACAATATTACCGTTTTTTTAATGATGGGACAGTTCACGGTGGAGCGTTTTGGAGCACATATGTGCATTGTCTTTGTTTAATCAAAAGCAGGCTCGTATCAAACTGTTCTGTTGATGCTTTCTGAATGATAATGATAATTACGCATCATTTACTTATGAATGAACGTTATAGTGTAAGAAAACTGTCAGTTAACCTAGATGTATCAGTAGCCACGCTCCCAAAATAGAGCCATGCGGAACAATATACCGTCAAATATCATTCAAATGTGCATCAAGTCCAATATAAGAATTACGCAAATCAACATCATTAGTAGTGTCCTGAGATGCTCAAAGCCAATATTTTAGTCATGTCAGATTTTAATAATTTTACAGAATAATAATAATAATAATGATGATGACTTTATTCATTTTGTTTGTATTTACTAAAATGGATCACAAGGCGGGGTTCAGCAAACGCTGCTCTACCACCTAACCTTGGGCAAAATAAATGTTATTATATGGCTTACAGCCTAAGGAGTTTCGTGTGTTACCGTATTATATTAAAAACATATAAATTACAACGACTACAAAAAATTGCGAGTATGTTATCTCGGCATTTGGTACCAAAATACCTTCGAACGTCTTCAACGAGGTAACCTCCGAGTACCTACTGAAGCCTTGACTGGTAAATTCACATAATTTTTTAAGGTAATGTGTTGAAATGATATTACGTTTTATTATTAGTACCACTTAGAATACATTTATTTATGTAACGATTTTTGTTTGAGCTTTTATAATAATTAGCCCCACACTATTGCCAAATTTCTTTTTGTACCCGTAAATTATTTACTGTGCAATTATATTACGTTTTCTCACTAGCTCAGCTTATTTTATTTGAGATACAATTGACTCTTCTATCAGGTAGGTAATGCATAAATTGTAATTCTTTAATCTAATTTTCAAATTTAAATTTGACATTTAAATATAGCGTGTAGATAATACAGACCTCCACTTTATCTATTCGAAATTAGAGGCATTTTTTAACCTTACATCGGCGAAACACTTTATTGTGTTTTACCAATAATTGACAGGTAAATGATGGATTTGCTTATTTTCATATGAATACTAACTTGAATTGCCTTTCCAACAAGGTTGACCACCTTTCTGTAAGTTCCTTCTCGTTCACATGGGTCCTCAGGGCGAGCTGCAGGTAACCCCTGCCTGCTCAGCTGGAACAGCATTTGATGGTTGTATTCGTTGCAGCGGCCTTCCTTCAGGCTCAACACAGCTCGATAACCTTGTAGTGTATGGAGCTCCTTTACGACGGCAAACTTGCAGATCCAGACGTAGATACGTAGAAAGCTCCTTCTGCATAGTGTCCTCAAGGTCCTACTTTTCAAGGTGCCTCGTAAATGCACCCGTGCTTAAGGATTGCCTTTGGGTGACCACTGTGCGTCGGACGCTTTTCTTGTGTATCATGAACGTTTTATTTTCTGAATTTATTTACCGTTTTTGACATGTATTTAGTTGCGGCCCTTCAGACACGCATGTATTCACTCAATAAAACGATAAATTAACACTTACGGGCAAAATTTTATTTATTTTTCCCCAATTTGAGAAATACAAGCATTTTGATTCTTTTCTGGGAGAACAATTATTTTTATTTTTCAAAACCTCGAAGCCAAGCAGCCAACCCAATTATTTCGTATGCAAACATGATAAATCACATTACCTAATTTACATACTTGAGCAATATTATACATATAATTTATTTTATTTTTAAGACTTAAATGTTTGAATTATATAATTCACATTAAATAACGTGCAATAGTACATATGGTTATCATAAATTTCTCATTAATAAATTTTGTAAATCATAATGTAGTATTGGGTGAAAAAATATTTTTAGGAGAATAATATAGTCAAAACAAACGACATATTGTCGTGAAATATAGTTTAATAAAAATATTGATATGAAATTTTTAAACTAGACGTTTCGCCATTTCGTGTCTTGCTATTAAGTAAAAATTAATATGGATTGCACTTAATGACTGTGTTTTATTAATTAACCAACATACTTTGAAAAATGTCGTGAAAAATAAACGATATTAATCATGTAAGTACACATACTTGAGGAAAAATGTATTGTTCGCTAATCCTATTGTTTTTCTTTCAGAATGTATTAAATATTAATTAGTTACAATTCATAATATTACTGATGAAGCCATCAAAAACGGCGAAACGTCTAGTTTAAAAATTTCATATCAATATTTTTATTAAACTATATTTCACGACAATATGTCGTTTGTTTTGACTATATTATTCTCCTAAAAATATTTTTTCATCCAATTTTTACCCAAGTCAAATAATTAAATTTTTAACCATAATGTAGTATCATTACAGTACATCGCAGACAAACATTTTGACTGTGGATTGTATTTTAATTTGCATGACAGCTTAACAAAGTGTATAAAAGTTAGTTTTCTGAAAATGGTATCGAATGAGTATCTCAGCAGAAAATTTACCAACAGCTACAAAAGTGTTGGCGCGGATAATATTTCGAGTTGAAACATATGGAAATTTGCTTTGGATAACGTCAAAAAAGCGTTCCCGGGATTTAAACTAGAAAAGTACTGTGGAAAGGAAGTTTTGTAACCTTTTTGTCGTCTTAATGAGTGGTCTGTATTTTAACGTTAAAATGTTTATACAACGCACTTGTGCTACTCATAAAATAATAACTTTTTGTTAAAAGTAACTGCATTTAAGGGATTTTAAATTCGGTTTTTCAATGACATTTTTTATTTTAGTATAGAATAGCTAAAGATTTAAGCGAATGTAGGCCAAATATCTTCCCAAAAATATTCATCCATTACATTTTACACCAGTTTCTGTAGAACCCTTGAAGACATTAGCATCTTTCTAAATTGTTTGTTGCAAAGTCGCCTTTGAAGGATGTTCCATCTATACAGTTTTTATTATTCATTCTTCTTGATTCGGAGAGGTGTAAATTGCGCTGTGTTTTCCGTACGTATTTCAGGCACTGTTACAATTATTTGTTCGAACAATTCTGAACGATCTGCTTCTTTGATGTAAGGAAGTCGATGCTTTCACCTATTACAGCGTTTGCTTTACTTGTATATTACTTAATAATTACAGAGGTACAGTAAATGTTCACATACATCGCCGAATAAAAGTATATTTCGTTGTGATAATTATTAGATCACTCCAGTTTTGCTTTTACTTCGTTTATCCTAAACTTGCATAGTTTCGTCCGATAAGGTTGAGCACTAAATAGTTCAATACTGCTTCACAAACTTCTTTATACGCTTATTTATACACAATTCCATAAGGTAACATTTGGCATCTTTTATTCTCTTATCTCATTTGCCTTTCGTCTGGATAATTGTCCCACGAGCAAGTTTTAATGTGGTATTCTAGTATTCTTAACTAAAACATCACTGTTGTCTATAGATCATAGCAATAGTCTTCAAGTGTACGAGGTCGGAGAAGCCTTTTTCCAATTCTTTAATACAGTAATAAGACATAGCTATGATCAGTACCTACTTATCATACTTATCGGTCTTTTATTTACTGATGTAACAGTAATAGCTTCTTCGTTCTAATTTTACTGCAGTTTGTGTTTGTGCAGAATACATGGATTTGAAAAAACTACTGATCTCAAGTAACTGCTACACTGGGTCATCCACTAAGGTCTAAGCTAAGGAAATATTTTAAATTATTGCTATAAATAATGTTTGTTATGAAACTTCTGAAATCGATTTATAACTGTCAACTATACTTATAGTGTTCTATGCATGTTGCTACAAAGGAGATCCTGTTTACGACATGTAACAAAGTTAAAGGAATTTAGTAGGTCAACATGGTGGGCCTTAGACTGAAATAAAATAAATCTGCACGTGATAGTTAGAACAATTGTAGCTGGGGAGATACAGGGACAACCAGGAAAATGGCGATGGGAAGTAGCTGTATGCTTAGCTCCACGATTTGAACGTACCATGTTTCGTGGTGTCTGAAAGCTTAACATTCATAGAAATACATTTATGCTAGTACCGATAAACAATGGTAATAAAACAATTCCTAAGAATACTACCTGCTGGTGACATCACGTCGCGCGACAAAGAACACATGCACGAAAACTTACTTTAATACACATAAAATATTCAAAATTTACAGTAAGCTATAGATGTAATAAAGCAGGTTCAGCTTAGCCGAGCGCGACGAAGTAGATGGCAGTAATGCGGGGTATGAAGGTGATCTTTCAGTTTACAAATCGTCGATCGATATGAAATTGTACGGCACTCAAACGAGATGGGATTCTGAATGTCAGATTGATATGATGCATTTTGGGTTGGGAGCTGGGAATATGCAACACTCGTTGATTTGACGGTACCGCACTATAATAAGTTTTCTCATTCACGCTTCCATTTTGCAGTTTTTTTTTCTACTCATTTTGAACTTGCGAATTCTCCCGCTCCCAACTTATCCAATGGGATTTTTTGCGCCAGAATTTCGCCGTATTCTTTGGAGTTTAATAAAGGTATGTTAAATTCATTGCCCTCGTCCACACTGATTTCATTTGTTGGCAATTTTACAACGCGGGAGTATTTCGCAATTATCGTTGTCGTAACTTTATTCGAAGCTTTTTCTAACACTTCCACGGCGTTCGGAATAAACGTTTTGCTGTTCTGTTGATGATCCATGTTCAAGACATGTTTTTAAGAATCTGTTTGTAAGATAATTTTAATCTTCGTATTATTCCTCGGTTTATATTTTGCAATGCAGTTGCACAGTTTTGAAGAGGAAAGAACCAATCTTATGTTCTTAAAATTGTGTAATAACTGGTGTACTGGATATTTATCAATATGTGGCAGAAGTTTCTTGTTTTCCTATAGGTTTTCTATCCCATTTTCTTGTTTTGTTCCATATTGACGCATACAAACGATGTTAACCTTGACTTGGCTAGGTGTGCATTAAGCATTTTTCATTTTAAAATTTTAATATCTTACCTAGAAAGAGCTTTGCAGAAAGTTCTGGTTTCGTCGCCGTTACAAATCTCTTCGTCCTTATATCTATCTCGCAACTTCGGCACTGAAATTATTTAATTAACGCACTATCGATGTCAGTTTTTTCACATAACGTGATCTTCTTTACGTTGCGTTTTCGTTCATCAAAACATTTAAAAATTTTGTCGTTCTTTATAAACCTACTCACAGGGTTTACTTACCGAAATTCCGGACACACATCCGCTCTCTTTCTCCCAGTAATGACAGATTGACAGCTATAATAATTGCCAATTCATCGTCCAACGACTTTCGGTTTTAACAGTCATTTTTAAAATTTAAAGTAACAAATGAAACGTTTACGAAGATGAACTGAATAAAACTAAAAACGGTGCACAAAATTTCGATTTAATCCTTGAAAGGGCGGTTTATGGATTCTAATAACAATGGTCCTAAACGACATAAAATGTTGCTTGTACCAAGGATAGTCCGAATATTGTGTTGATTTACAAAATGTTCCGTAAATTGTCTGTTGTAGTAAATTCCAGGTATCAAAAAAAAATAAATAAATAAAATAATAACTGTATAACCAAGCTGTCACTGCATATGATGACGTTATAAGGTTATAACCAAGTTCTAGTATATATATTCTGAAAATCTTATCTCACTTTACTGATTTTAATTTCCTCCATCAGATGAAATTATATACGAAATTCATTTTTGTTCTATTGTGTATACTCTTGTCATCAATTAAACCTAATATAAATAAATTAATTAATTAAATATACTTGATTTAATACCCGCAAAAAGCAGAACACGGAAAAGTATTTTTCAGAGCAATCGATTTTTTAACATATTAAATGTTTTAAAAACAAGCAGAAGACATACTGCATTCACATATAAAAAAAACATAGGCTGTGAAAAATCATACTAGAAATTAAATTAAATATTTTCTACTGAGAGAAGCGCGTATAACAAATCAATGAACAACATGTAATTTGGCTAGGCAAAAGACGAACTATTTTTATTAGAAATGCACAAATAAGAACCTCACATTTTTGTATTGTTAATTAGAACTATCCGTGCCAGTTTTTCATGTTTATTCGCCGAAAACACTAATTGTTAAATTTGTAGCAATATTTTTACAGTGTTAAAAATTAAACAATATGTTTGTCATTCTGTAGTATATTGCTTTGCTTTACAGAACAACTGATGTGACATTAAATACCTCCTAGTCTCCTTTTTGATTATTTTATTATGAGGTTAAAAATATACGTAGATGCGGAGCATACGTTTTAACAGTAGTAATTTTACGGAAGGTGCAATGTATTACTTGTAAATTATGCTGCGGTTAAAATTAATTTAACTTTCAGGAATTGTTTTTAAGTTCAGCTAAAATCTGTGATTATGATGTGGGCTAGGTTTTTCGTTGGTGTGTATCTCGTTGTCTAACCTCATTTAGAAGGATCGATTTCCTGTAACCTTGTTGGTGAGATTTATTGATTGATTGCTTCTGGTGTGTGCTGGTTCTTGCCGAGCGGTCACTTAGTGTGGATGAAAAATCCTTAGTTATGGTTAAAAGTTTATTCCAGCACAATACATATGTATTGTGTGCGCAGTTACTAGTTATGTGACAGGATTAGCAAGTATTTCAGGAGCAAAACTTACCTCTGACCGCTTTCCAACCTCGGTAAGTCCATCTGGGTTGTCTTTTACTATTCATTTGACGATTTTGTGATATTTTAGGCTTCTTATTACCCCGCTTTGTAGTTTCCTCTTCTGAGCTCTGATGCTACCACGGGACGCACCTGGAGAACACATTTGTAAGCGGTTGTGGATGTCCTATCGAGCTACGCAAATACCTCTCTCTGTAGTGTTTGAGGCCTCTTACGACTTCACCTCGTGAACTGGAGAAATGCTCGCAGAAGTCAACCATGCCGTTTTGGGCAGCTTACCCATAGCTTCGTGACTTCGCCAAGGTCGCCATCTTCAGATACACCCTTTGCGAGTCTCATTGTACCCTAGCAGCTTTGTGGCTCGCGAACACGCAGAACTATAAAATATTGCTTAGGTATAAGGCGGACCTTACTGTAGTGTTTTACTTACGGTTTAAAGTTACGGTTTCATGCAGATTGTTGAAAAGTGTGGTTTTTTATAAGCCTTCTTCGGTCGCAGCTTGGGCAGGTGAATTGAGGAATAATGCCGAGGGGTCACGGCCACCAAATGTATTTGTATGGTGGCCGGAGAGCGTAAGATGAAACCAATGTCCGGGTGTTAGGTTCGAACTCACTATCTGCCAAAATGTAAAAGTGTAAAATGCAAAAACTCAACTGGTAAATTATTGCATTTGAGTCTCAACTTCCGAGTAGGATTAATATGAGTGTATACAATCAGTTATACAAGTGAATTTCCATCACGAATTGCATATCTCCAAAACAATTTTAAATATGCAGTTAATCTTTGAAGAGGTAGAAATTCAACCAGTTTCCCTTAAATATACGAGATTCACTTAACGCTCTTACCTACTTCAATGTAAGACAGTTGAGTTAGTACATATTGCGACAGTTTTGTTTGCATGAAAACGTTCTTTTGTTGTGATTTTTTTTTGTTCAAATAAAAATGAATTAAAAAATTCTGTTTCAGAGTTGTCTAATTTCTTTTACAAGGAACACATTACAACACTTTAAAATGCTGCAAGCATGTTTTGCTTAACATTGTTGGAAGAGTTGAGAAAAGACTGATAACTGTATTTCATTGTCTAGGATAGATTTTTATTATTCTCCAATGCGTTTAGGCGCACAGCGATGAACCCGGCTTTCGCTTTTTTTCAATAGTTTTGATATTCTTGTTAAGTCTTGTTCTTGCTTCCTTCAAATTAATATGTTCTTCTAGAGATAATCGACTAATATCACTATTTTCGCTGGTAACTAACTGTATAGGTACTTGACTATGTAAATGGTTTCTGTGCTCGATTGTGTGAAATTCCGTTTTGTTAGTTTTATATTGTCTTTTGACGTGTAAAAGTCGGAGATAAAGGCGAGATTTATAAGCAAGTGTCATCGCGGTTGAGTGAAGGTGGACGGGGGTTACAAATTAGCACTTTCCACATGGAAGACAGAGGAAAGCCTTCATCGCGATTGAGATTATTAGGGTATTTGTAAATCTGAGGGGCTTCGCGAATCTTTCTGCTAAAGAAGAATGGGAATTTGCAGATAATTAAAGTTTCAGCGAAAAGGTTCTTACGGCCGTTATCATGTTGGTGTTCAGCGACGGCTGATGATGCAACAAGAGCGGTCTTGTGGCAACGCTGGTGTTCAGAGATCCGAGTTTTGAGGGTCCTGTTTCAATGTAAACTGCATTGCAGGAGCAAGGACTCTATAAACACCTTTAGATGACATGATGACATGGTGTTTAATTTATCTTTTGATGAAGGAAGGACCTGTGAAATCTTGCTCGGGGTGTTTGAATACTGTTTTGATGTTTTATTTTCTAATAAACTTTCCTACGCGATCGGTGACTCGGTTTATATATGAAAGAAAAGCTATTGCTGCGAGAGGATTGGTTTTTGGACCTAGCGTGGATGTAGATGAAGATAACGATGGATGACAGACTGTGTATCTCTAGTACGGTAACCGTTGTTCCGAAAAATTTACGGAATATGATTCAATTTAGCGTGGATATTATTGGGTTGGGATATGGAAACAGCCCGCTGTACAATCGAATTGATTACGGAAAGTGTCTGTGTTGGATGATGATGGAAATCGTCATGTAGATAGCGGTCAGTGTGGCTGGGTTTACGATATACAGAATGATCATCGCCGAACACCAACGCGTTACCGGCCATAAGATCCTTTCCTCTTTCGTGTGGTTCACACGTTGAGTTACCGTGCTTTTCTATCTCTTCCTTTGTAAGAGTTTTGCCTCTGGCGTGGTTTCCACGTTGAATTACCGTGCTTTTCTTTACCTCCTGATGGAAGTGGGTGAAACGTTAAGTTCTTCAATCTTAATGATGTCACGGTCCAATCCCAAGTCGTTCGTTACATAAACTTAATTTGCACCGGGTCACATTTGACCCATTTCTACGGTTCGCGTAAGCAGACATATTTCAGCTGTAGCAGGGTTAATAGTATATTGTATGTTAAGAGCTGAAAGTGCATTCTTGCCGCTTGCGCATGAATATTGTTGGTTGAGGCGCAGCCGAGACACAGCAATTATGCAAAAGCTGCAAGAGCACTTTTAGCCGAAATATACATACTATTTTTTTGACGATTGAGCATATTATTACAATAATCATATTCTTTAATTTTATTAAAAAAATCAATTGACAATGAATTTTAAATTACCCGAGTAGTATATGGTCTGTGACGCAATTATTTAAACAAATGACAAGCGTTGTCTAAGAAACATCCTGACATGGCTAACTATTTTGTTCACGCGGAAACATAAAATGAGCAACTTTCTGTTGTCAAATGACAGAAAAATGTACTTTCGATGTCAGGCGTTGAAAAAATTATTTGCCATTTACATATAAAATGCATTCATCAAGTATTGCAAAGCTTTTACAAATAGGTAGCATGTCTACAGGCGCAGAGGATTTATTGAAATCCTTATCCTAATACCTTATCAGGGCAGTTTATTTTTAAATAAAACTGAGTCCAATTTACAATTACTTTTAAATATAAATTACTCAAATTACTGTTATCTCGATCAGTAATAAAAAGGTTAAACTAGTGAGTGAGTTTAATGCATAACTTACGCTTCCGCCGAGTTTATTAAAATAGCGGGATTACCAAAACAGACAAACCATCCTTATCCCTTAAACAGCAGTTTATTTGTTCATCTAATGGGTTATTTCCCGGCGATTTCCTGTTTCGTACGTTGATGTTTCTATCCGCCACTTGTTCAATTTCGTGCGCCGACTTTTGTAACTGATCTCAAAGTTCTGCCCCGAGGATTTGCGGTTAGAGGAATGAAACTTCCTGCCAAAACGGTAAATAACGTCGCAGTGTATGGGGTGTTGTAGACGCCCAGTATTTCAAAAATATTTTTCTTTGAAGATTAATGGACTTCTAATCCCAATTGGATTTATATTAGTTTTCAATATTCTTAAAGAACATACCAAACTCAGTATTATTAAATATTAAGTCTCATAAATTTTAATGTTAGAAAATCGTATTTAACCGTTCTGCTTGTGTTATGAGCGGGATACCTTGAATTACATTTAATGTTGCCATTTCTATTATCGTATTCAAATTGGTTTTGTTAAATATCCAGTTCTATTTAAAAAAATAATATCACAATCTGAAATAACTAGAACTCGTGGCCAACCTACGTCTGGCCCTGCCAGCGTAAAGAAACGGTTAACAATAAAAATGCTTGCTTAGGCTGGCGGCCAGCCGACGTCCGGCCTTGCCAGCGTTAACAATACAAATGCGGTCTCGCCATTTGTGCGCACGCGCCACTTGCTAGTATGCAGGCCGTTCATGCTGCGTGTGCGCGCGCCTGCTTACGTCTGGACGGCGACCGACATCAGCGCTTATAATATAAGATTAGCTGGCGATTTATGACTTTGCCAGTTTTGCTATTATTTCAATTCATTTGTAACTAGCTGACCCGGCAAACGTTGTTTTGGATTATGACATGATGGGGAAAACCCTTCAAACCATTACGCACAGAATCATAGAAGTATGACTGCAAATAGAAAGTCGTACAGTGTATAGAAAAACACACTTTCGATATTTTCCAATTTTCCTACTTTCTCTTTGGATTTTCCGAATTTTTTTTTGCTAAACCACCTTGGTAGTAAGACGAACAACAAAAATCCTCCAAATCGGTCAAGTCGTTCTCGAGTTTTTGTGTTACTAACACACGGCGATTGATTTTTATATACCGGGTGTCCGTTCTCAAAGTCGAACATAGGCGATTAACGTTGTATTGAACGTTTTTGCAGATTCCTGCTCGCCAATTCAACTTACAGGGAACGTAATAGTATCAATGGAAAGATAAAATTATTCCGCATCAAATGATACCAATAATAATATTCAATTTTCGATTTTTATTTTAAAATACTAATTTAAAACTTGGGAATTTTTAAATATGCCATGCCTTGTTTTTCAAGTTCGATAGCATTTGTCAAAACAAATGGTTTTAGTTGGCGTAAATCAGGTATTTTCTGTCAACGTCTGTTAAAATTAGTTACAAGAAAATGAATTATTTCAATGAAGAACGAGTGAATGCACTAATGTTAATTGCATATGTTCGACTTTGAGAATGGACACCCGGTATATAGATAGAAGATTTAGTAATCAGAAATTAGTGCTCGATATAAAATAGGCATTGTTCATATTCGCTAATAGAAGTTATATAACTATATTTTCACAGTATGACGCTCTATTTACATTGAGTTTATGGTAACTTGTAGGCAATAATCAACGGCGGCTGGATTGTAAACATGAAGTTCGTAGCAAAAGCGTAATGATTTTCTTATTGGAGGGCAATCGCTGTATTATTGAGTGTAATTGTTAGTTGCAGGGGGCTAAACGGAAAAAAAGTTTCTTTCGTGAGATCACATACCCCTCTGCATGTATGTAGGTATAATTGGACATAGCAAAGTAAAAATTGTTTTGGTAGAATACATTCTCCGTAACATTGGAAACATAAATACGGCTAATTATATTAACGTATTATGTATGATTGCAAAATGTGTTGTTGAGGATAGAGTTGCTAACTATCCTTATTGCGCCTCAATTAGACTATAAAATATCACGATTTATTCACCATATTCGAAGAACCAAGTTCATAAAGTTGTCACGTAATTACGGAAAAGGGAGAGAGATGTAGTTGGCATGTGCACTTCAATGGTTTGATAACCGACGATTTTGGTATTTTACGGACAGATCGTCTCGAATTGGAAAACCGAATATTTTTGGAAGATTCCACTAAATTTTCCGCTCATGTTAAGTCATTGAGCAGGAAATTTTTACGTAATTTCTAATTTATAGTAAGCGGCAGATAGTTTCCAAATGAATTACAATAACGACAGCTTTTTGCAAATTTTTAGTCAAGTCTTAGAAAGATTACAAAATATTGCCAGCAAACTGAACCAAATTTTTAGCAGCTCTGTTGCTCATTTTCAATAAGTTACAGCAAAATGTTGACATATTTGTAGTATGTTTGCAGTAAGTTCTCCACAACAATCTTATTTACACTTTAGCTCTAAAATAATGTAGCTATAAAATAATTAGAGGAGTAAAATTGAACGCACAATATTTAACTTTGAAATCTCTAAATATAGTGCGTGGCGCATGTCACCACCCTGTATTAGCAGAACATTTTCAGAAAATTTGTAACAATATTTGTTTATCAGGTTGCAGTGAATTTTTAATCACGTTGTAATATGGTTAAAATTAATTGTCAACGAGTATGCACACTGTAATGATCCTGGGGCCAGGCCGTCGCCCCAGATATATGACTCAGCGTCCCGTGCGACAGCATTGCAGAACGACCCTGGAGCCGGCTGCATGGGATGGCGTGAGCCAGCCTTCCAGGACATTCCAGAAACGACCTTGCGCGTGACACGTCAGAGTTGCCAGAAAGGTCGAGCGAACTCGAGACGTTTTCCAGAAGGAACTATCCGGGAATATAAATACACGCCCGCAGGAATAGCGGACAGTTCTCATCCAAACTCGAAGCGCGTAAACTGCAATATAAATGAACCCGTGTGTACATAACTCTAGTGAAATAAATAACGCGTTAATAACAAATAAATATAACCATATAAATCATTAATGTTAAGTCGTAAATAAATAAATAAGGTATATCTACTGTTAGGATTAGTTTCTGTATTTATAAATAATTTGCGTTCCGCCTTAATAGTTGCTTTGTAAATAGTGAAGATAAATCGTTGTAAATAAATGCTATGTTAAAGAAGTGTCGTATAATTTTTTAAATAGTCCGAAACGTAAAAACGTAACAGTGGCGTCAGGTGTCGGGTTGTACCAGCGGCTGTAAAAAAAATTATTGGACATACATTAAATAAATTGATTAACAAGTACCGATAAATAAATTTAGGTGTGTGTATTGTGGATGCGCGTGACAAGATTCCAGAGCGGCAAAATGGAGGCTCAATTAAGCCAACTTTTCCAGCTGATGCAAGTTGGCCAAGAGAAGGCAGAAAAGGCGCAAGAGAAGGCAGAAAAGACGCAAGAGAAGGCAGAAAAAGCACAAGAGGATCTTATGGAAGAATTGAAAGCCAGCCAAAAGCAGGCAGAAAAGGCGCTAGAAGAATTGAAAGCAGGCAGAAAAGGCGCAGGAAGTACTTAAGGAAGAACTGAAAGCCGCGCAAGAGGATTTTAAAGATGAGCTTAAGGAACAGCTGAAGGCCGGGCGGAAAGTACTTAAGGAAAAGATGAAGGCCACTCGAGAAGACCTTAAGGAAGAAATGAAAGCCGGCCGAAAGGAGGCAGAAAAAGCACAAGAGGAATTTAGGGAAGAGCTGAAAGCCGCGCAAGAAAAAGTAGTCCAAAAACTGGATGGGAAAATAAATGGAAGAGTTCGGTCTCTGCTGTTGGATACTGGAGCGACGAAGTCCATCGCCAGGTCTGACGTAGTACGGGACGAGAGTCAGCTGCTGCACAGCAAGACACGTCTTCGCACTGCCACGGGAGGCGCAGTGACCACACGTGGGGAAATTGATTTGACATCGAAGATTGGGAATCAAACCCTCAAGCATCGGGTCCTGAGTGCTGGCATTGCGGACGAGTTCATCCTAGGAATGCATGTTATGAATAAGACTGGGTTCACTTCAGACCTGGGACGCGGCGTGTTGCACGTGGGTGGGGAGGAGCTTTCCCTACACCCAAGAGAAGAGATCGCAGAACGAGTGGTATTGGCAGAAGATGTTACTCTGCCGGGACGAACCGAGAGGGTCGTCGATGCATGCCTGGATGGCGATCTCCGGGGCAACGTAGTGCGCAGGATTGAACCCGATCATGACAAAGAGGTCACCCATGGTATCCTGGTTGGGACGACGTTGGTAAAGACTGGGCTTAAGGTCCCAGTAAGGATGATGAACGTCAATAGGGAACCGGCAACCGTCAGGAGAAGCACAATCCTGGGAATGGATGTTAGGAATAAGTGTGGGTTCACTTTAGACCTGGGACGCGGCGTATTGCACGTGGGTGGGGAGGAGCTTTCCCTACACCCAAGAGAAGAGATCGCAGTACGAGTGGTATTCGCGGAAGATGTTACTCTGCCGGGACGAACCGAGAGGGTCGTGGATGCATACCTGGATGGCGATCTCCGAGGCAACGTAGTGCGCAGGATTGAACCCGATCATGACAAAGAGGTCACTCATGGTATCCTGGTTGGGAGGACGTTGGTAAAGACTGGGCTTAAGGTCCCAGTAAGGATGATGAACGTCAACAGGGAACCGGCAACTGTCAGGAGAAGCACAATCCTGGGAATGAATGTTAGGAATGAGTGTGGGTTCACTTTAGACCTGGGACGCGGCGTGTTGCACGTGGGTGGGGAGGAGCTTTTCCTACACCCAAGAGAAGAGATCACAGTACGAGTGGTATTGACGGAAGATGTTACTCTGCCGGGACGAACCGAGAGGGTCGTGGATGCATACCTGGTTGGCGATCTCCGGGGCAACGTAGTGCGCAGGATTGAACCCGATTATGACAAGGAGGTCACTCATGGTATCCTGGTTCGGAAGACGTTGGTAAAGACTGGGCTTAAGGTCCCAGTAAGGATGATGAACGTCAACAGGGAACCGGCAACCGTCAGGAGAAGCAAAATCCTGGGAATGGATGTTAGGAATAAGTGTGGGTTCACTTTAGACCTGGGACGCGGCGTGTTGCACGTGGGTGGGGAGGAGCTTTCCCTACACCCAAGAGAAGAGATCACAGTACGAGTGGTATTGACGGAAGATGTTACTCTGCCGGGACGAACCGAGAGGGTCGTGGATGCATACCTGGTTGGCGATCTCCGGGGCAACGTAGTGCGCAGGATTGAACCCGATTATGACAAGGAGGTCACTTATGGTATCCTGGTTCGGAAGACGTTGGTAAAGACTGGGCTTAAGGTCCCAGTAAGGATGATGAGCGTTAACAGGGAACCGGCAACCGTCAGGAGAAGCACAATCCTGGGAATGGATGTTAGGAATAAGTGTGGGTTCACTTTAGACCTGGGACGCGGCGTGTTGCACGTGGGTGGGGAGGAGCTTTCCCTACACCCAAGAGAAGAGATCGCAGTACGAGTGGTATTGGCGGAAGATGTTACTCTGCCGGGACGAACCGAGAGGGTCATGGATGCATACCTGGATGGCGATCTCCGAGGCAACGTAGTGCGCAGGATTGAACCCGATCATGACAAAGAGGTCACTCATGGTATCCTTGTTGGGAAGACGTTGGTAAAGACTGGGCTTAAGGTCCCAGTAAGGATGATGAACGTCAACAGGGAACCGGCAACTGTCAGGAGAAGCACAATCCTGGGAATGAATGTTAGGAATGAGTGTGGGTTCACTTTAGACCTGGGACGCGGCGTGTTGCACGTGGGTGGGGAGGAGCTTTTCCTACACCCAAGAGAAGAGATCGCAGTACGAGTGGTATTGACGGAAGATGTTACTCTGCCGGGACGAACCGAGAGGGTCGTGGATGCATACCTGGATGGCGATCTCCGGGGCAACGTAGTGCGCAGGATTGAACCCGATTATGACAAGGAGGTCACTCATGGTATCCTGGTTGGGAAGACGTTGGTAAAGACTGGGCTTAAGGTCCCAGTAAGGATGATGAACGTCAACAGGGAACCGGCAACCGTCAGGAGAAGCAAAATCCTGGGAATGGATGTTAGGAATAAGTGTGGGTTCACTTTAGACCTGGGACGCGGCGTGTTGCACGTGGGTGGGGAGGAGCTTTCCCTACACCCAAGAGAAGAGATCGCAGTACGAATGGTATTGGCGGAAGATGTTACTCTGCCGGGACGAACCGAGAGGGTCGCGGATGCATACCTGGATGGCGATCTCCGAGGCAACGTAGTGCGCAGGATTGAACCCGATCATGACAAAGAGGTCACTCATGGTATCCTGGTTGGGAAGACGTTGGTAAAAACTGGGCTTAAGGTCCCAGTAAGGATGATGAACGTCAACAGGGAACCGGCAACTGTCAGGAGAAGCACAATCCTGGGAATGAATGTTAGGAATGAGTGTGGGTTCACTTTAGACCTGGGACGCGGCGTGTTGCACGTGGGTGGGGAGGAGTTTTTCCTACACCCAAGAGAAGAGATCGCAGTACGAGTGGTATTGACGGAAGATGTTACTCTGCCGGGACGAACCGAGAGGGTCGCGGATGCATACCTGGATGACGATCTCCGGGGCAACGTAGTGCGCAGGATTGAACCCGATTATGACAAGGAGGTCACTCATGGTATCCTGGTTGGGAAGACGTTGGTAAAGACTGGGCTTAAGGTCCCAGTAAGGATGATGAACGTCAACAGGCAACCGGCAACCGTCAGGAGAAACACAATGCTGGGAAGGGGCATGAGCCAACAAGAACGGAAGAAGATCGAAGATCTGGTGGCCCGGTACCAAGACATCTTCAACTGCGGAGAATTCGAGTTTGGTAGAAGAGTCTTGCTGAGGACCGACCATGCTGCTCTAATATGGCTACTGCAGTTCAAAAACCCTGAAGGACAGGTGGCTAGATGGACCGAGCGCCTACAAAAGTACGACTTTGAAATAAATCATCGATATGGTACAGTCCACCGCAACCCCGATGCGTTATCCAGGAGGCCCTGCCCTGCGGACTGCGGCCACTGTTCGAAACTAGAGAGTCGTGCGGTACCCATCAATCGTACCACTGTAGTCGACGACTCGTGGGAGCTAAACGAGTTGCAGAACAGCCAGGAGAACGACCCCGACTTAGGCACGAAGCGAGATGGCCGTCGACCTACTTGGCAGGAGGTCTCCGTCACCAACCCAACGGTGAAGACCTATTGGGCGCAATGGGACTCCTTGCAGCTGGACAACAACGTCCTGACCAGAATCTTGGAAGATGAGGACGGTAGGGCAACGCGATCACAATCGATGGTTCCAAGGAGTAGAGTCAGGAAATAAATACATCCTGGTGTGCATGGGCTACATCACCAAGTGGCCCGAAATGTACGCCCTTCCGAATCAAGAGGCCGGTACTGTCGCTGATGTTCTGGTGAAGGAGTGCTTTAGCCGTTTTGGAGTCGCCCTGGAGTTACCTTCCGACCAGGGCCGGAATTTCGAGTCTGGACTGATCCAGAACGTCTGCAAGCTACTGGGGATACGCAAGACCCGGACCACTACCCTCCATCCTCAATCGGACGGCATGGTGGAAAGGATGAACCGAACCATGGGGAAGCGTCTGTCCAAGGTGGTTTCCGAGCATCAGCGTGACCAGTGCATTCACCTGTTCCTGATGGCCTACCGATCGGCAGTACCAGAGACAACCGGTGTCCAGATCGAGGTCTGCTGTTTCAGCTGTTGCGAAGCATTGAGCCCACGGTGGACTGCTGCTTCTTCAGCCAGTCCATGTGCAAGAAGGGCACCGCCTGCAAGTAGCGCCATCGAACCCCTACAAGAACGAGAGGACAGGCACCCGACGCAATTCGTTGTGAGACAGAGCGACCTAAGGCGGGGGCAGTGTAACGATCCTGGGGCCAGGCGGTCGCCCCAGATCGTTACACTCAGTGTCCCGTGTGACAGCATTGCCGAACGATCTTGGAGCCGGCTGCATGAGACGGCGTGAGTCAGCCTTCCAGAACATTCCAGAAACGACCTTACGCGTGACACGTCAGAGTTGCCAGAAAGGTCGAGCGAACTCGAGACGTTTTCCAGAAGGAACTATCCGGCAATATAAATACACGCCCGCAGGAACGGCGGACAGTTCTCATCCAAACTCGAAGAGCGTAAACTGCAATATAAATGAACCCGTGTGTACATAACTCTAGTGAAATAAATAACTCGTGAATAACAAATAAATATAACCATATAAAGCATTGATGTTAAGTCGTAAATAAATAAATAAAGTATATCTACCTGTATCTACCTGTATTTATAAATAATTCGTGTTCCGCCTTAATAGTTGCCTTGTAAATAGTTAAGATAAATCGTTGTAAATAAATTCCATTTTCAAGAAGCGTCGTATAATTTTTTAAATAGCCCGAAACGTAAAAACGTAACAATACTTTTCAGTAAATTTAGAATCAGTTTTAAGCAAGCTTACAGCAAATTTGTAGCATGTAAACACTAAATAATTGCTAAATTTTGTAGTTTTCAGCGACTGTACAACAATGGATTTTTCCAGGCTTCTATTACATTTTTTATATACTGCAATATTTTAGTATGCAGTCAATATGTGGACATTCGTCGAGGGATTGTCCTTAAGCTGTTTGCAAAACCTAGAACCCGGGTAGTGGCATTCTTTCTTTCACATAGGTGTATCCTATAATTTAAGTTACAGCAATATACCATTAAATAGTTAAAATGACACCGATGGAAATGGGTTTAATTTCTTAATGAAGAAAATATCTTACCTGTTACCGAAATTTTTTTTTGTTTATTAAATTTAGAATCTGCTCAATCGACCAATAGGTAAATGGTATGATTACAAATTGCCATGGAGGATACTTTTCCAATGAAAAGTTTTTTAATGCAGACAGAAAGTGGAATGTACACTTATATACACAAATATTTCAAAATTTAAAAAAGATCTAATACACTCACCGGCACGAAAAACGGAGCACTTGCATTTTTTGATTAGATTTAAAATTGTATCCCTTTGTGATGTTTTATTATTACATTTATTATTATACATTTATTATACATGTTATAATGTTAAATGTATAATAAATGTATAATAATAAATGTAATAATAAAACATCACAAAGGGATACAATTTTAAATCTAATTAAAAAATGCAAGTGCTCCGTTTTTCGTGCCGGTGAGTGTAGATCTAGACATCTAGAGGGTGATACCTATTTAGTCTGTGAGTAATGTTACCATTGTTCAAGAGGTTCACTGCGAGAGGGTTAATATGGGCTCAAGACGAGTGAGGTATTTTGCACTCGCGCAAAACTTCACCTTTAATAGTGTTCACTCGCAGATCACGATGGATTACTTCGTTTCTCACGTAGCATGGTGCGTCCGTAGGGTTCGTAGAGTTTTCAATTGGAACCTTTGTAGGATCTCTAGATTAGAGTTGCTGGTGGTGCCCCAGAGTTGCAGTCCTTATGTCCAGATAGGTTTTATATAGTAGGACTTTGTTAGATAGCGTTAATTGGGATTTGCGTCCAAGTAGTCAGTAGAGTTTGGTGGCCTTCAGGCCGAGTTGTTGACGCTTGGTAAAAATATTCTTTCTCCAAGTCAACCTTTGATCAAGATGCATGCCTAAGTATTTTACATCATCTGCTTGAGGGATAGGAGCATTATTTAGTGTCACTGGTGGGCATCTTTCTCGTCGGACTGTAAAAGTAACGTGGGTTGACTTAGATTCATTAGCTTTGATGCGCCAAGTTCGCATTCAGTTTTGAACTCGGTTCAGGGAGATTTGTAAGTTTCGTGAAGCAGTCACTGGGTCTTCGTGAGATGTTAGTATGGCAGTGTCGTCTGCAAATGTGGCTGTTAGCGTATTTTCTGAAGTGGGTAGATCTGCCGTGTACAGTAAGTACAGGGTGGGTCCCAAGACACTTCCTTGCGGTACTCCCGACTTTATAAGGTGTAATTTCGTGAGCTCCTGTTGGAATTTCACCTGAAAATGCCTGTTGGTCAGATATGATTTTATGAGATGATAATAGTTATGCGGCAGGGTCCTTTTGATTTTGAAAAGCAGTCCCGCGTGCCAGACCTTGTCAAAAACCTGTGCCACGTCCAAAAATACAGCAGAACAGTACTTCTTGTTTTCGAATGTCTGATTGATTTCGTTTACTATCTTATGGATCTGCTCTGTGGTGGCATGTTCTTCCCTGAAACCAAACTGATGATCCGGCAGCAATTCTTGCTCTTCAAGAAGAGGTTTTATTCTTTTTAGAATGAGCTTTTCGAATAGTTTGGAAATTATTGGCAATAGACTAATGGGTCTATAGGAGGAAGCTTCTTCTAGTGGCTTGCCTAGCTTTGAAATAAGTATAACTTGGGCCACTTTCCATTGTGCAGGATAATAATTTAGACGTAGAATAGCGTTGAATATAAACAGTATGAATTTCAGTCCTTGCTTCGGTAATTCTTTCAGAATTTTTCCCGTGATGAGGTCATACCCTGGGGCTTTCTTTGGGTTTATTTCGTAGGTAATTCTACGTTTGATCTCGGCTAATGTGACCTTTTTGATTGGTAAACTGAGCTGATCTGGAGCCTCCAGGTATTGTTTTATTTCTTCGTCTTCTTCCGCACTTAACTCAGCCGGGAAGGATTGAAATGTGTTCTTCAGGTGCTCTGTAAATGTGTCAGCTTTCTCTTTTTTACTTCTGGCTCAGGCGCCGTCAGCCTTACGCATTGGAGTTAGTGACTGCTGTGGCTGCTTTAGCTTTCGTGTGACTTTCCACAGTGAATAGTCTGTTGCTTCGGTGGCAGAGAGGTTTTGCAGGTATTTCTGTATTCCTCGATTTTTTAAATCGCGAAGCATTGTTTTCAAATTTCGTGGTGCTTTGTTGAGTTTGTTCTTGTCGTCGAGGTATCTAGTGTTTTGCCATATTCTACGAAGTCTTCTTTTTTTCCGCTATTGCTTTTTTAACCGCTATAGGGAGGGCACCCTGTTTGTCGATCGTATTTAGGTGAGGAGTTGAGTCTCAAGCTGCACCTTGAATTGTATGGTTTAAGTGTTCTACGGCTTCTTCAATATCGTCTGCTGTTTGTAGCGGAACATCTAGGTTTATTCTTTCACTAACTAAATCCCTAAAGGTATTCCAGTCGGTTTTTTGTTGTTGCTGAGTTTAGGGGGTTCCTTTATAGTAAATACGGATGAATATAGTGTGATTAGAATAGGGGAGTGGTCGGAGGACAGGTCAAGTCATTGTTCAATTTTCAGGTAGTTTTGAGCTATATTTTTACAATACCCAAGTCGAGGAGGTCTGGAATCTTTCTGCGATCAGTGGGCCAGTAGGTAGGTTGTCTGGTAGTGAGGTAGTTCAGGTTGTTGTTGCTAAGTGATTTCAATAGCTCTCTTCCCTTGGTGGTAGTTATTCTAGCACCCCATTCTTGGTGCTTGGCATTATAATCCCCGGCGGCAATAAATCTTGCACCCAGGGTGTTAAAAAACCGAGAGTAGTGTTCTTCTTTTATATTATGTCTCGGTGCGCTATAAACCGCTGTAACTGTAAGTGACTCAGTTCAGTGTTCTACTACGACACCTGTGGCTTGGATGTGCTCTTGGGCATATTTTTCGGATTGATAGTGCTTTATGGATTTTTTAACAATAACTGCTGTACCTCCGTGGGCCGTTCCATCTGGATGTTGGGTGTCATATATGATGTAGTTGGGTATATTTAGGCAGGACCTATTGGTGAAGTGGGTTTCAGATATTAATATTATATTCAGGTTTTGGTTGAGTGATTTGTATCGCATTTCACGCATCGAGGTTGATGTGTGCAGTATCTCTTAGTGTGTCCATATCTTTGGCAGGTTGCACACTGCAGCATTTCTCTTTTCTGGTGGGGTGGCTCTATTGTTACTTTTGTGTATTGGAGATGATTAATTTCGTAAATTGTTTTGTTAGTTTCGCATGGAGCCAAGTCAATGATCAACATGGAGAGTGGCTGTTTGGTGATTCTATGCTTGGCGTTATATATCTACGAGTCCATAAAGTCTTGCACAAATTCATTTAAAATTCAGATATTTCATTATCGGAAAACCGCTCGCACATGTCAATTAGTATTTTTAGTTGCGCATTTTTAAAGTAAAACGTTAGTATACAGGGTGTCCCAGGTAAGAGATATGACGTCATGTAGGTTTTTTTTTAATGGAACACCCTCTATATTGTACCATTTTCGAATTTTATGTTGAAAACTGAACACTTGTTGTATAACCAACTATATCTCTAAATTCAGCGGTTTTCGAAATATTGACGTTTGAAAACATTGATATTGTTTTTTCTGACTTTCGGTCACAAAATTGACATTTCTGGTTGAATCGAAAAATAGCAACAAGTGATAGCTCATAGAAAACTGAGATACGAAGGTGCAAGCCGTTTCGCTTTAATTGAAACCGTTTGGTTTGTTCCAAATCTTCTGGCACTAATAAGCGGATTTGCTTGCAATTAGGTGTTATAGGGTATTATAGAAATAACTAGCAACCAGTGAGACAAATGTCTCATTTAATAAAACAAAAAAGACCGTTTTTCAAATAGAACGCGTCCCGGACGGACGGAAATCACGTGATTTCTCAAAAACCGGAAGTGTCACGTGACTGAAATTCGGTTCCTGAGCTGACATGACCATTCCAAACATATAACTTTAATAACTTTTTTCTCTATCTTTTACGGTTTGGCTGCTGAAACAGAGTCTCGGACAGACAAAACAGCGTCCCGGACAGACAAGTCTATTAGATAAAATAAAGGATAATTGTTAAATATCTTGTACAACGAATTTGTAGATAAATAAATGCATTGACCCGGAGGCCGTGCTTTATCACACGCGATATGAACACGTGTTGAACTATTGTTACAAAGAATATGTACAATAAGATCATGCAAAGTTTTAACTTTTTGAAATATTTCGAGCAGTTTAGAAAGTGACCGATTTTGTAATCTTCTTAGATACAAAATGAAAAAAAAATCTCATTTTGCTGAAAAAGTGGAACTGAAAATTTAAAAAAAATAGCATTTTTAAGCTCAAATTTTTATTACTAAACAGTTAGTATTGATAAATGTCTACAATAATTGTGAACTCTACTATAGTTTTGAAATAAATCCCATTCTAGGAAAAAATGCCGTGGCTTACCATTGCAGTGCAATGCCGATTTTTGTAAACCTTTAGTGATTCCATTCAGAAAGGCACAGCAAGGTTAACAAAATTCAAATCTAGTACGTAAATATTGGACTTTCTTATCGGGTGCTATTCAGTGAGTTCGCAACCTTTTGCGGCTATTACTATTATATTTACGCGCATTTTCTTAATACAGCATGACAATAAATAAAGGATACCGAAACTAAAAAATTAATTTATTAATAAAATATCAAACTATATTTATACAAAAGTAATAATTATTGATGTATGATATGCTCCACATGATCACCATCTCGTTGCAAGCATAATTCCAAGCGTTGCTGAAGAGTGTTCTATTGCTGGTTTTAATTCTGGAACTGTTTTTGGAACATTTCCGATGAAAATATTATTTTTCATCATTCCCCAGATATATGCATCAGTCTTTCTCAGGCTCCTCTTTGGAGAATGCATGATTTGATACAGAAGCCTGCCGTGGTTTTCATTATTCCGCACTGTTCTCTTTCGCCCAGATGTTCCTTTCCTTTGCCACTGCCTGTACGTTGAAACTTCATTAATGTGCGCCTTATTGTTGTGTTTATAACATCTCTTTCATATTGCTCTAAAAACTTAACTTTAACGTAGTTGATACTTGGCCCATTGTTTCTGCCGATTCCGTATGAGCGATTACAATTTTTTTGCTCGTTAGTAAGCATCTTGTTTCACGAACTTATTCCCAGGCTTTAAATACAAAACTGTCTTGTAGAAGTTAGCGTGACATTTGTGCAGTTTTTCTTCCATGGCAACTGCTATTTTTCATTCAATTTCGGTATCTCATATTTATTGTCATATTGTATTTCTACATACAATGATGACAGCGGTAGTTACTCAACAAGATTAACTTGTGAACAATTTGTGGTTAAACGATATCCTACTTTCTTCCGGAAATGTAGGACCCCTCCCCCCCCCCCTCTTTTAAAACAGGAGTCTGTACGTTAAAATGAGCTATACACGCCAGCGGGGCTAGTAGATTGATTCGTAACCTTCATCCACCTTTTTCCAGTATTCCAGTTCTATTACTACCAAATCTAGACTTTTTAAGTATTTTACCTAGCGTCATCCGTAGCAACAGTCCAACCTTTCCTTGTCTCACACTCGTCACCATATATTTTCTTCTTCACAGAATTCTTCGAGTTCTTCCATTTGCTCTCGTTATTTATTTATGTTTTTACAACGCTTCTCCAAAGATTTCAGTACATTTCCTTCTCCCATTGTAAGGTTAATGGATGGTTAACCAAAAGCTATGGTAATTAACAAATGTACATATTTATGTATATACCAAGACGAAAAATTCATCCCCCCCTCCTCGAATTATTTTAGAAGGATTTACTTCTGAAACAAATCTGAATGCTATTTAGAAAGATTGTAATTTAATATTGCGCTGTAATTCATGTACTATGACGTTATCCAATCAATTGCTGTTAAACGATGATCCGTACTAGTCAATGACGCGTTACATACGTGCTGTGCTGTTGATTATTTTCAATTTCGTTTAAGTGGCAAGTTGGAATCCGAGGTAAACCGACAAAAGGATGGTATTTGATCGACTTAACTCCCGAAAAATAACTGAGCGCTTTTCTGCGAATGAATAAGAAACGACAGGAAGGCGAATATTGTGGAATAGAGAAAGAATAACCGTGCAGCTCACATCGAGTGGTAAAAAACCCGCCCACATTATTACATATATTTCATGTATTCCCTGTACCGATGCCGGAAGCATTAGTTACGCAATATGATTCTTCTAGGCTTTCGTTAATCAATAAATATTCGTATATTCGTGCTGGTATAGGTGAATGTTTATTGTCAAACCGGCACCGCTTCCAAATTGTTTGAACTTCAAACATCTGTATTCATATTTTGCAGCGGAGGGATGTTTACGGTGCTTAATTGGCAGGGATTTGTAAGTTAATCGAGAAATATTCAAATACTGGTTCACGTAATTATTTTCCAGCAAAAAATCATCCCCGTCTTCAGTTGGCTTTGTGTGTGGATTGGCGAGAAGTTGATGTTTTTTCACATTTTTGTATTTAAATGTACAGATGGTATTTACTGTTCATTAGGACAATACGATGTGCATATTTTCAAATTACTGATGCCTTATTTTGAAACTTAAGAACCACTTGACAGCCCGTTCGATAATGCAGTACGTTCGAATGACAGGAGATTTTCGTAATTTCTTTTGGCGTGTTCTTACATACGGAAATAGTTTTGTATTCTCTTTTGTTACCGTATACTTCTCAAAAAAACATAATTTATGATAGAAGTACTTGTCTTTCCTACTTGGATCTTGTTTAATGACTTTATGTTCAAGGATATTTACGAACTGTAAGGGAAACTTTTCTGTTTGTACACGACAATGCTTGCCTTCATGTTTCTGACTTAGTTAAAAAATTAGGTGATGCAGACATTACTATTATGAAGCGACCAACACGTGGTCTTGTCTTTAATTCCAGTGAAGGCGCCTGTTTGCAAGACATAGTGGTACTATCGCAACCCCCGAGACAGTAGAAGGCGTAATTGAAGCATCAGCATAGCATTGCTGAAGAACGATGTCGTGCGGACATTATTAAAACAAGAGTGTGGACTGCATGCTACTTTTCAGTAAAAAAATACGTGAAAAAATGGATTTAAGTCGTACACTAAATCTATTTTCGGGAGTTACGACCTTCGCATTATTTTTTAAATGAGGACATGACCCTGGCTTGCTCACTCGAATTGCAATTTACGAAACTTGTCAAATAAAAAAATATATTCAAGTTACGGCGTTACATATATGCAGTTGACATTGTGACTACTAAATGATAACTGACATAAGAACTAGCTGAATACAGTGAGCACATGCTTATATAACATTTCTTATCACTAAAGATTCTACGAAGCTTGAAGCTCGGGGCTGGGAACTCCTAGTAAGCACATACTTAACATATCACTTAACAATAATCCCTATCCCTCCCTTCATTAGAACAGAAATTATGGTAAAATTACATTTTTATTGTAATTTCTAAGGAATAATTTCGACTGGTTTTGGGGTTAATTTATTTACGCTATTCCTGTTAAAAAAGCAGGCAGTTTATTATATTTATATAAAGTGAACAAAATTGCGACTATAACTAAGATTAACATGAAAAATACACTATATTACTAATATATAATGTATGTATGTATAATCGATAACCTCGTTTTACCTTGCGGTGTAGAGGCTGGTGCTTTTATGTGCTTGCATATATACATACATACTAATATACAGGGTGTTAGTAAATAAGTGCGACAAAATTAAGAGGGTGATTGTGCATGGAAAAATAATGATATTTTGTTATATAAATGTATAATCGCAAATGCTCCGTTTCCGAGCCACAGTTAGTTAAAGTTTTTCTTAAAAATTGATAATTTTTTATTGCTCTGAAACCGGCCAAGATGTGCAAATGAAGTTTAGTGGGTTTTAAGAGGTACTTATAGCGCATTCTTTGATATGCAATTAAGAATTTTATATTCATCATTGGCGCGCATACGGGTAATCATCCCGATGTCTTATTTTTTGCATAAAAATGGCGCTACCTACAAAAAAATGGCAAGAAAGCTTTTTTGTCACAAATTGAACGAGAAATTCAGAAATAATTTTTATTTTGAAATATCTCAGTGGCGTACCATTTTTTTCTATAAAAATATCGGGATCATTACCCGTATGCGCGCCAATGATGAATATAAAATTCTTAATTGCATATCAAAGAATGCGCTGTAAGTACCTCTTAAAACCCACTAAACTTCATTTGCATATCTTGACCGGTTTCAGAGCAATAAAAAAATTATCAATTTTTAAGAAAAACTTTAACTAACTGTGGCTCGGAAACGAAGCATTTGCGAATATACATTTATATAACAAAATATCATTATTTTTCCATGCAGAATCACCCCCTTAATTTTGTCGCACTTATTTACTAACACCCTGTACATATAAAGGTCCGTCAAAATTCGGTTTATACAGTGTTTTATGCAAGTGTTTTAGCTTAATTTTTAAAGTGAATATATCGTTTAGATCGATATTCTTGAGATGTATCGATGCGAGCTAATTTATTTGTTGTTCTTCGGTCGGCGTGGAGTTTATCATTGGCAACTGAATTAACTCGTTTAGGGAATTAAGAGTAGTAATTAGTCTTCAGTACCTTGTTTTCGATTTTTAGTTCAGATTTTGGTGGTATTTGTGTAATGTAATTTCCATTTAACGGCATCTTCTGCTTACTATTTTCACAAGTGATTGTGGATATTAATTCTTTATCAGCTACCAGTAACCATGAATCTTGGGCAATTTTCTGTGTTTTAAAATGTTCTAACGTAATTATTTCTGTTTTACATACATTATCTGTATACAGGGTGTCTCAAAATTGACGCCCGTGCTTCTGGCATTTGATTCAGGGAGCTAAAAGAACTCGAAAATAAAGAGTGGAAAATTGAGTTATCAATTAAAAACAAAAATTTAATATATAAACTTTAAACTTTATTAAAAACGAATAATATTTGAAAACAAGTTATTTTACACATCTGTTGTCACAAAATGTGTTAGGTTGCCTCCTACTTCAAGACAAACATTCGTACGATTTATCATTGAGTGCGAACGCTCTGTAGCATATTTTCGTCTATTGACGCCACAGCAGCGTGAATACGAGCTACGACAGCTTTAGGATTCATAACACGTAAGCACACAAAACCGAAGGAAATGCTTATCAATACGACAGAACGATTAATAAATTTTTAACATCGCCATAGCCACCTTATTGAATTATGTTACACAACAAATTGGAGCGACTGGGCGATTGAAGCTATTACTTACATTTTCATCAATAACTCGATAACAAATAACAATCACAATATTTTCCACTCTTCATTTTCGATTTCTTTTAGCCCCCTGAATTAAATCCCAGAAGCACGGGCGTCAATTTTGAGACACTCTGTATATAAAAATCAATCGCCGTGTGTTAGAGTAGTGAGGGTGACGTTTAGCAGCTTTATTTGTGTTTGTAGAATTGGAAAATCATCAATATAAAGCTATTCCATACTTTACGGTGTCATATTCGGTTTGTCAGAACCTAGAAATTCAAAGTTGGTGGTTCTAAGACGCCGATGGAGTTCGATAAATTGTATTTGTTATTCAATATAAATCCTGCAAGTTCCCTAGCTTTTCTTTCTATACTAAGAGTGTTAGTAACCCAAAAATTCGAGAACGACTTGACCGATTTGGAGGATTTTTTTGTTGTGTTCGTCTTACTTCCGAGGTGGTTTAGCAAAAAAGAAAATTCGGAAAAATCTAAAGCCGGAAAATTGGAAAATATCGAATGTGTGTTTTTCTATACACTGTACGACTTTCTATTTGCAGTCATACTTTTATGATTCTGTGCTTAATAGTTTGAAGAGTTTTCCTCATCATGTCATAATCCAAAACAACGTTTGCCGGGTCAGCTAGTTCTTGATAAATGAAATGAGTTGAGCTTCGCAAAGTGGTTCTTCTGAGTTGATTTTTTCTTGCATTTTACATAGGTGTTCGCCGTTGCGTAGGTTTTTACAGGATTCGTCTGTGGAAATATAATTATTTTCGTTGTAAAGTAAATACATTTTCTGTAGTATAATTATTTGGAAATGTTTATCGGTGTTCACAGGTAATGGGTAAAGATGATAGTAATCGTAGATATCCGGATTTTATTAGAAGTATTTCCAAAATAAATACGATTCTGAATTTTATTTGATATGCCTTGACTGCAATAATGTCTCCATATAAAGGTAAATAAAATAATAAGTTGGCTTCGAAGTCCTCAGGATCAATTATTGATGGGTGCATGATCTCAAGTTTGCTAAAAGTGATTGCTTCTTCCAAATTATGAAGTAGGTATAATATTACGTTCATCATTCCTGATATTTGCAAAAATATAGTATGCATATTGATTATCGAATACATCTACGCTCGATGAATCGTATTTTCTTCGATTTAAGCGTATAGTTGTTTTATTCTTGATAATAATGTGAATTGGTCAACTCTCAGTGTACTAATGGTATTGTTTACTTTATCGAGTATTTGTTCCGTTATTGATATTTGCTCGGTTATAATTTTGTCTTGAGATTCCTGTCCTTTTCGTAGTTCTTTAATTGCCTTTTCGAATTTTTCTCCATCAGGTGAATCTAAATTTCCAGTTAGGAATTTGAAAACGGTTCTTAGGCTGTCGATTAAGCCTCGCTTATTTCTTGTAAGAAATAATTGATTTAATTTTCGTTTAATTTCCGATGAGGTTATATTTAGCAGGGTTAGGTAATTTTGAAGTTCTGTATCGTATGTATGTCCGTGAGGTAAATTTGTAAATGCATTTTTCATTTGTTGTTTAACTCCAGCCATTCGTAGATATTCTTTATTATTGAAGTATAGTCGATATTTTTTATTAGTATCCATTCGTCTACTTGATTTTTTGCTTTTCTGAGTTTATGTGGAATAAACCGGGATTATTTTCAATTTTCGTAATTACTGGCTTGTGGAGGTTAGAGATGACGGTGATACAGGTGGTTCTGCAATAATGGGTTTACTTAGTTCGTCTAAATGCCTGGTTTTCTTTTTATTATTTTTGTCTAATAAAGTAGCTATTCCTTTATCGTTGATTGAACTTATAGTACGAGGGCGGGATGATAATTGGTTAGCCTAACAATGAAAGACCGGTTTTAGGTTTTCAAAATTATTTTTATTTTTTAGCATAGCCTTTTAGACGCTCAATGCATTTTGTCCAGCGATGCGCAAAGGCTTTGATCCCATGACGAAAGGTGCTTTACTCAAGATCTGCAAAATGGGCGCTAACAGTGGCCATGGCCTTTTCAACAGATGAAAACTTTTATCCAATTTTGAGCTTAGGGAATAAGTCGAAGTCCGAGGGAGCCAAATAGAGTGAATAAGGTGGATGCGGAAGCAAATCGTACTTTAATTCGATGACCTTACCCATTGCAGTAACTCTAGTGTAAGAACGTGAATTTTCCTGGTAAAAGCAAACGCGGCACCAAACATGCGGACAGATTTTTCGTGCCGAATTCTTGGGTTATAATATCGCACACCAGCTCTTTTGAGATGTCCACTACATTAGCTATTTCACTCAATTTCAGTTATTTGTCTTTCAACACCATATCATGGATTTTGGTAACCATTTCTGTTCTAGTGATACTTCTTTGGCGTTCAGAGCGGTGTTCGTCTTGGACGCTGGTACCACGGAACAAAGCTAAAGATATCTTTAGCTTTGTTCCGTGCTGGTACTGCCTTATTAAATGTAACCATCTAATTTTTTTCGGTCGTATATGGTGGAGCTCATTCACCCAGCACAGTTTTCGTCTATTCAAAAATGATCGCACAATGGTCAGTATTTTTCATTGTTAAACAATACAACACGCGTTTTTTAAACAGCTGATAACAACAAACTATTTCTCCATCTTGCAAGTTTATAATTTGGCTCCTTTAATGAATTAAGTCATTGTAATGGTTTATAGTCTGTAATGATTTTGAATTTTCGTCCATAAAGGTACGGTCTGAAGTATTTAGTTGCCCAAATGATTGCTAATAATTCTTTCTCGATTGTTGAATATTTTTCTTCTGATTCGTTAAGCGTCCTTGAAGCGTATGAAACGGGTAAATCCTTAACTATAGATCCTTCCGAAAGTACGGCTCCAATTGCAAAGTTGGATGCGGTTCCTTTTCTAAATCTGGGTATTGAATTATAGGTTTGTTGCATAAAATAGTCTTACATTTTTCAAATACTTCTTTATGTTCTGGTGATAACATAACTACTGCTCCTTTTTTAACATTTAGTCAGTGGTTTCGTTAATTTTGCAAAATCCTTAATACATTTTCGATAATAACCTAGGAGTCTTGGGAATCCTTTTATTTCTTTTTGAGTTTTTGGTATAGGATAGTTTTGGATAGCCTTTATCTTATCGGGATTAGGTTCCACACGTTCGGGGGTGATAATGTGTCCTAAATATTGTACTTCTCTTTTTAGAAACTCGTTTTTGTCTAATTGGATTTGAAAATGTGTCTTTCGGAATCGCAGATATACTATTTTAAACCGGATATGTGTTCTTGGAGTGACGTCGAAACAATAATGATGTCATCAAGGTATACTAAATATTTTTCGTTTTGCATACCTCGTAGTATATTGCCCATAACTCTTTGAAACGATGACGATGCGTTTTTAAGACCGAATGTGACGCGTTTGAACTGGTAACGTCCATTTTCTGTATTAAAGGCGGTTTTAGGGATGTCCTTCTATTCTACTTTGATTTGATGGAATCCTGACGCTAAGTCAAGCGTTGTAAAGTATTGGCATTTTCCTAATTTGTCAAGTAAATCACTGATATTAGGAAATGGGTACTTGTCGTCGATAGTTTTTTCGTTTAGTTTTCGGTAGTCGACTATTGTTTTCCTGATGCGTCGACGATAACTGTTCTCTACTTTTGTTTTCCTGATGCGTCGACCTTTTTCGGAACAACCCATAGAGGTGAACTCCATGGTGATGTTGATGGTTCTATTATTTGATCTTTCAGCATTTTGTCAATTTGTCGTCTTGCTTCTTTCTTATGTACTTCTGGGTATCGATAGTTCTTAGTATATATAGGTGTTTCGTCAGTTGTTCTAATATCGTGTTTAATTTGGTTTGTAAAGGACAGTGGAATTTGGTCGTAATAGAAAATATCTTTGAAGTCTTCACACAGATTTTTTATTAGTTTCTTCGCTGTTTAAATGTTACAAGCGTAGTTGTTGTAAGTTTTCCCTTTGTATACTTTTAATATTGCATGGTGACGCTGAATGGTGTGTGTTATTTTTTGATCACTAGTATTGATCACTGATATAGTTGCAAAATAATTTTGTACTGTGACATATGAAGTTGGAATTTTTAAATATTCATTTAATTTTGTATGTTCAATTATTCCCTCATGCATGTTCCTATTTACAGGTATTTTTACGAAACATTCTGATCTTGCTGGTATTGCAATTTTATAATTCAAGTCTTGATGGACTATTTCCATTGAATATAATTGGATGTGGGTCACTGGTGTTTCCAAAATGCTTTTTTCGAAATTTATTTTTGCTTTTAGTTTCTTTAGCAGATCTATTCCAATGAGTCCGTCGTATTTATTATCGAAATTAAATAGGTGAAATTTATGAGTGCCATTAACTTTAAATATTAATGGTAATTGAACAGTTGCAGTTTCTTGATATGAGATGAAATTTGGTGTGCTGTCTGAATTGGGAACGGTTCTTCTACTATTAACTCCGGGAAATATTTATATGCTACTTCTGGTTTAATAAGAGTTTTGGATGCTCCGGTGTCGATTAAAAAGTTTGACTTGAGCTGTGGAATGTAAATACATGGTAACGTTGAATTTTGGTTATTAACTTCTATAATTTCTACTGGTAATCGATCATTTATTGGCTGCGCTACGTGTCGTCGTTATTCTGGGCAGGTAAAATCCTGTTCTTCATAGTAATTATCCTCTTCTTGTTCCTCTTCGTAATAATATTCCTGAATATTGTCTTCTTTCTCTGGGTCTTCTTGAAAGTGTAACTCTTCCGAAAAAAAATTTCTAGGTTGATTGGACTGCCTAATGTACGATGTAGCTCTAGGTGTAAACGAATTTCGTGTTGAAATAAAAATCTATTTGGTGGTTGTATTGTTCCTGTGGTGTTACTCGAACTAGTGTTCATTGGTGTTGCTTTTGGTAGATGCCTAACTTCTGTATTTCTAAGTGCAAATACGTTTCGTTGTTGAGGCTGTTGCTGCTGTTGCAGTCTGGACTGAATTGGAAAATTATTTCTTTGCATAGCTTGTGGCATTTGATGTGTGTAACTGGGAAACTGGCTAAAATTTCTTGGTGCTTGGCTTGGAGTCCTTAGCCTTAAATTATACGGTGGAAATGGTTTTTTAATTTGTTTTTTATATTGTTCTGATGAGTCTCGATTTTTGTTGTAATTTACGTTTTCCTCTTCTATTAAATACTTATTTAATTGGGGTGTCAAGAGTAGCTGGTCCTCTGGCTCGTAAGAAACTTCCCATTGGCTCCTTGAGTCCGGTTAGGAATGCTTTTAGTGTTAGAGTGTCGTAAAGCGTTCTTTTCGTTGCTCGAACTGCTTCGATTGGTTCGTTTAATTGCACGTTGGAATACAATAAACTTTTCAAAATACTCTTGCGCTGTTTCGTTTTTCTGTTTTAATAACATGAGATCCCTTAGCAATGAATCTTCAGATCTCTGGCCCGCACGTCCGCTTGTAACTAATAATGCTCTGCCTGTTAGTTTTGTTCGCAGTGCATAATAATGTTTGTAGAAAAGCGTCTCCTTGTCACTCAGGAAAGAAATGCGTTATTATAACTTTGGCGGTTCTTACGTATTCCGATAGTTTTTACGAAGTGCCATCAAATTCTGGTACTGTCTTGAGGTATTCCAAATGGAATGCTTGTTCCATATTTGCTGGTACTGCGGGAGGTACTTCTTGAATATTTAAATTTTCGAAAAGCCGGAGAAACTCCTCGTTTCCTTGCATAAAATTTCAATTTGTTCGCGAATATATAATTTGCTTACTTACTACCTAACGCTTAACAATTCTAAATCTTAAAATTAAACGTCGTTTTATTGCTTCGCAACAAGTGAAAGGTGTATTTACTCCCTTTTAGGAAACCACTGCACTTGCTTTAAAGCGGGGCTTGCCATTTTATTATATAGTTAAGCATTCTTGTTTTGTATAAATACACGTTTATTTTCGTAATGAAAACAATCTGCATTTAATGTCTGATTCATTCACTACGTCGCTACCCTAATACTAAGCCATAATATCATCGAGACGTGAGGCTGCGTCTCTTAGGGTGGTTTACTGTCGTCCCTTTTAAGTACCATTGACTACATTGGTTTAAAACGTAACGCAGTCTCGTTTACGTGCTTTAAGGGATAGAACCAGCGCAAAGCAACGGAATCCTGATACAGCCTCCAGGCAATTCTGTTCAAACTTAGTATTAGCCTTCGTCAGTTTTTATACACGCCATAACTGCAATGGTCTGTTAAAAACGTTACACTAGGAAGGAACCCTTAAACGAATAAAAATCATTTGCCCCGCTATTTAAACCAAATTAAAAATAAAAACATAAACAAATATTAATGCTACAAGGTAACGACGATTTAGTAGCTTTATTCGAAAATGTATTACTGGAGGTAGCACCCGAAGAACAAGTAGAAGCCAATCAACCAGACATGGCACAAGGAGGACAAGCAGTACCAGCAGGACAAGCTTTCCACTTGGAATATTTAAGAATAGTTCCAGAATTTGATGGTACTCCACACAAATTATCCGAATATATTAGATCTGCCGAGGTAATAATCGCACACTACCGTGGGAATACCGACGCCTTCCTACAGTCCTTAATTCTTTCTGCCTTACGGACAAAATTAACCGCAAGAGCACTTTTAGTAACCAGCGGACGAGAAATTGCTACCTGGAATGAATTAAGAAACATTTTAAGAAGATGATTTGCCGATCAAAGATCAGAGAGCTCACTTTTGCGAGACTTGATGCTTTTACGACAAAAACATGAAACGGCCCAAGAATATTTCGAAATTTGCCAACAAACAAGAAGCCTTCTATATTCGAATATTCAACTTAATGAACCAAATCAGGGCACACGAGCAGTCAAACAATTACAGTATGATGAATTAATACTAAAAGCTTTTCTTAGTGGACTCAAGGAACCACTAGGTAGCTTCCTAAGAAGTATGCGGCCAGCCACATTAGAAGACGCAACTAAATATGTACTCGAAGAGGAAAATGTGCAATATTCCAGAAGACATGAAACCAAGCATCGAAAAGGACTTCATTCTTCCACATTTACTCAAAAAAGACCACCACCAGAACTACGAATGACTGCTGGCGTGAACAACCCCAACTTTTACAATCCTTACCCTACATATCAATCATTTGGGAATCAACAACCACGAATACAACTTCCAACGTTCCAGAATAATTCAAGATCAACAAATTTTACTGGACAACAGTGGCCAACCCGTTTTCAACAATCGCAACCAAGTACACAAGCAAGAAATGTATTTGCACCCCAAAATCGTGCTCAACCACGTCCCACGCCACTGGACACATCATCAGGCGCTACGAGAAGAACAACTAATTTGTCTCAACGATTTAATTCGTCAAACACCCAGCGTTTTACTCAACCAAGACAATTTATTCAACAGTCAAATCAACCCCGAAATTTTATATCCGAGGAACTCCACTACCAAGAGGAACCAGAAGACATCATCGATACACCATTTGAAACAGATCAATATCTACAGCAAGAATTTGAAGACTTAGAAAATGAGCAGTACGAGTACGAAGAACAAAATTACCAACAACCCGAATTAATTCAAATTAATAATCAACTATCATCACACCTACCATGCATATACATCCCACAGCTAAAAGCGAATTTTCTCATAGATACTGGCGCTTCTAGGACGCTAGTCAAACCAGAAATAGCTCAGAAATATTTTCCAGAATTAATTGAACCCCAAATTTTTCAAATACAAACGGCACATCAGACGTCAACACATAATGAAGTTGCTGTAATTCAATTACCAGCCATCTTCAAGACAAACAAAACTCACAAATTTCACCTATTCGATGTCGACCATAAATACGACGGTCTTATAGGAACCGATTTATTAAAGAAATTAAAAGCCAGAATTGATTTCAGAAACAACACTTTACAAACCGAAAAAGCCCAAATTCCATTATATTCTATCGAAGACAGGAACCCAGACCTGAACTACCATATTACAATCGAAGCAAGAACTGAAAAAGTAATTAAAATTCCAGTTAGGAAAAACATCAAGCAAGGAATAATCCAACACCAAAAAAATAGTGATAATGTAGAAATACCAGCATCCTACGTTTATGTAAATAATTATCAAGCAATAACCACTAATATTAATAGCAGTGCCGAAGAAAAAACGTTTATTATGACTCAACCCCTACATATCGAAATGGTCGAAGAAAATCCGAAGCCAGATATCTTACATTACCAATCCGAACCAGTAAACAAAAATCTCAAACAAATCCAACTAACAAATTTACAACAATTACGACTAGAGGAATTTGACTAAGATTGTGATTTACAAAAAAGAAAAATCCAATACGAACGCAGACGCATTATCTAGAATAAAAATTAATCCGATTGATACGCAATCTATGCAAGTCGAAGTACACTGAGAATTAGACCAACTACTAGACGAAATAAGTCGCAGACAAGATAATTTACAAACACCAGAACCGATCTTACAACCGCCAACAATGCGAGCATTAACACCAGATCTAATTCTACTTGACCCTATAACTAGCCCTATAAACGAACATTTACGTGAAGATCCGATTCGAAGCCTTGAAAAAGTAATCGAAAATGTACCTGACAGATTTAACGAAGATTTAACACCAACTGTTCATTCACAAGATGATTCAGCACCCAGCATCCCAATATGCGAAGATGCTTTAGATTGTAAGAAAAACCAAATCATAATAACAATCGTTCATGGAAAATCTACGAACCCAAAAATCGAAAAGAAAGAGAAAAATTCCATAATTACAGCTCATCTAGGAGATCAAGACCTAAAACACAGCATACTACAATTTTTTTTAAATTATTGTTTACCGAATAAAACGTATTACTGTTCGTTCTCGAATGAAGAAGTTTATAACTTAGCATGCGAAATCATTACAACACATTTTGCGCAAAGCTGCATATCACTTTATAAATGTACTAAAAGAGTTTTACACGTAATAAACGAAGAAGACCGACTAGAAATAATTGCTAACCAACACGAAGGAAAAACAATAAACCACTGTGGAATCTTTGCAACCTGTATGGCAATAAAAAGAAAATACTATTGGGAAAAACTTGACCAAGACGTTACCGATTTTATCAACAAATGCATAACATGTCGAAAAGCAAAATATGAACGTCACCCCACAAAGACACCCTTGAATATCACTGAAACACCGAATAGACCATTTGAGCATTTGCATATAGACACATTTCATATCGAAAGGAATTTATTTCTAACAATCATCGATTCATTTTCAAGATTTTGTCAAGCTTATCATCTAACCTCAAAAAACGGAATCTAAGTAGCTGAAAATCTGATAAATTTCATATCCCAACATGGTTCGCCAACATTGATCACAATGGACGGAGGTTCAGAACTTATTAATGAAGTGGTTAAAGATCTTTAGGAACTTCACAAAATTAAAATCCATATTACTACACCAAAAAAACCCAAAATCTAACTCGATAATTGAAAGAATCCACTCCTCATTGATTGAAAATTATAGAATAATTAAGAGTACAAGTAATAAGGAAACCCCCAAACAAATAATAACGTAGGCAATCATCGGATACAACAACACGATTCACTCTGCTACGAAATTCACACCCCTCGAACTGGTTTATGGACATACTGCAACTAGAGACCCGTTTGATCTCCAATTGAACAGTAAATTTTACGAAGAATACGTAACCACTCACAAGACTAAATTGACTTCTTTGTACAAATCACTAAAAGAAGCCATGCATAAGAACAACGAAAATCTAATTAATAAACAAAATCAAAACATCAGAGCACACAACTACAAAGTAGGACACAAAGTTTTAATAAAAACCGACCAACGAAACAAATCAGCCAATAAATATGAAGGACCCTATATAATAAAGGAAATTACGGATAGGAACATAGTAACCCTAGTTACCCCACAAAACAACAAAGAAAAGAAAAGACATGTAGATGTCCTAAGTCACCCAATTGTTTCAGGTGCCTCTGCACTCAATACGTCATCAACATCGAACGCCCAGAAATAACGAAAATAACCGACAACCCCGGACTATTTCCTCACAAACTAGGAAATGCCAAGAACACCATGGATAAATGGGCATTAATCAAGAACGTTGATTGCAGTCCGATAATCAACGAATACAAATTACCAAAACATAATATTTTAGAAGTAGATACTATATTTAAGAAACAAATTAATGGACCCGCTTATGCTAAGGAATTTATCAATTATTATTCGCTTATAAATGCTACGTTAGTTGAAGTAAATAGGAAAATACGTCGACTATTTCCCAATCGACAGAAGAGAGGAGCAATCGACGGTTTAGGAAGCTTAGTTAAACTTATAACTGGAAATTTAGATGCTACAGATGGACAAAAATATGAAAAATCTATCGAAGAACTTCAAAAGGAGCAAGAACGCCAAAACAAGCACTCGTTAAACAAATATTGCTCACAGAATAAATTTTAGATAAAGTCAACAAATCCATAAACGTTTTGCAAACCAATCAATATTTATTGAAGTCGCGCATTCTACAAATTGAATCCCAAGTAAAAGAGAATACAATACACAAAGCTGAAATGTACTCATTAATCAACATACACACAATATTCTAGCAATTTACTGCAATTTCAAATTTAATATTGCACATAACTAACACCCTGGAAGAAGCTGTAGCTTTTTCCAAATTGGAAACTTTCACCCGTCAATCATGGACCCAGAGCACTTAGAAGCAAACCTAAAGTTTATAAAAGGTAAAATAAATAATTTGGAACTACCTTTCGAATCAACGAAAGAAAATTTATTACTATTCGAGAAAATACTAACCGTTAAAGCCTATCAAACAAATACTAGATTAGTATTTATCATAGAAGTACCTCTAACAGGGACAAAGAAATATGACTATTACCATCTGTATCCATTGCCAATGAAAATCGACCAGCGATACCAAGCGGTGTTACCACAGAATAGATACCTATTATTTTCGGAATCTAATTATATCTCTAATGAACGTTGCGAGCAAATTCAAAAAACTGATTTTATTTGTAACATTCCAGAGCGAATGAGTTTCGAAAACACCTTATGTGAAGCGCAACTGCTCTCATTTTCAAGAACTAATAATTGTAAACCCAAAATGTTTTCCCTAGAAAATTCTAAAATTCAAAAAATAGATCGTGACTTATGGATTATTGTAACAACCTCTGAGTTGATAACCAAACTAAATTGTAATCACGATCACAGGACAATACCATTGTTAGGCACATATACCGTTCAATTACCTGTAAATTGTGAAATGCAGATCGATGGCAAAATATTAAAAACCAGTCAAAATTCAAACTCAATATACGAAATGGTTCATTTACCAATGCTTAACCAAACAATTAATCAACCAACTGTTAATAATATTGAATTTCCAAAATTGCATTTAGAAAACATCGATCTGGATGACATACAACAGCTTAGGGAAAAATTAAGAAAATTACCCGGAGAACTTGTGACCACCAATTACAATACTTATGCACACGCAAGTAACTTTACATTAATTATTATTTTAGCTCTATTATTGTTTGCCATATTTGTTTACATAAGTACGATTTATTGCCTAAAATCTGCAAAAGAATTAAATCAGAAATCAATAATGAACCTTTACAACCTATAGAAATATTGCCCTGAAAAATAGGTGGAAAATGTGATTTCCCCCAATTTTTCATCTTAGGATGGGAGGAATTATGTTACGTTCCCAGATAGATAGAAAGAACATTAGTTATGATAAGATAATGCAGTCGCGTATTACATATCATTGCATTCCTGAGGGACACAAGTGTTATCTTATCTTTGCTGATGTAGCTTAGGTAACCTGCTCGACTACATCGCAGGATGAAATCAGTTGTAATTTAGAATCTGTAGCTTTCACATGTATTTTATAATTCTAACTCCGTCTGTCTATTGATATTAAATAATTTTTTTATATCAATCACAGTTCGTAAATTTAATTAGTTACATATATGCAGTTTACAATGTGTGACTACTAAATGATAACTGCCATAAGAACTAGCTGAATATAGTGAGCACATGCTTATATAACATTTCTTATCACTAGAGATCCCTAGGAAGCTTGAAGCTCGGGGATGGGAACAACTTAGTAAGCACATACCTAACATATCACGTAATTTAATCCCCGTCTCGGAGATTTTGGGCGGTGAGTTGGATTAACGAAATTGTCTCGATAACTATTTACTAAACAGATGAGCGCCAGTTGCCGTCCTGCGACAACACAATCCAAACAATCGTCACTTACCGTCAAGGGCTTTTCTGACCACCCTAGCCTTAAAACACGATAAGTTGACGAGCCGAATAAAAGATTAAACCACACGTAGGTTCAAATACCAAGGGTTTAATAAATTCAATGCCAGTAAGAGAACAAAGAGGTGATTCAGGTGAATAAATTCAAAATTACGGGTAATCTATAGATGACACCAGATTCACATAGACAAAGCAAACCTTTTTTTTTTAGTGGAGAAGGACACAATTCTCATGAACAACTTCCACACCAGCTGCGATTTGGCTACTAATCTGAGGAGTGGCGGACTCGACCAGTGTCGGACTGGCCCACCGGGCAACCGGGCAAATGCCCGGTAGGCCAATCCAGTTTGGAGGCCTAAATGTCCACATAATTTTATTTTTCAAATAGTAAAAAAAATGCACAACTGTTTTTACAAAATTCAAAAAAAATCTAAACTTTGTGTCAAAGTATTGTCCCAGTTTTATTTGTGCATGTATGCATCATGCATCTATTATTTCTTAGTAGTCGTGGAATGAACATGATTGTGTGTGTGAGGTTCCCGCAGCGTCAGTCAAAAAATTCCTTGATTCAATTACAGAGAACGCCTATTTAAATGAAAATGACATAACAATTGAGACTGAATTTCCAGTAGATATTGAGATATAGGAGAATAAAAAAATGCAAAGAGAAACTGTCGGGGATCCTACGAAAAAAAGAGTTTTGAAAAAATTTGAAATGGAAACTTATAAAGTGATTGTTAATCAATTAATGCAAAGCATGGAAGACCGATTCACTAAAAATTAGGAGATTAGTGAACTTTCAGTTTCTTTGATCCGAGTACTTTTCAACGTACTGCTCAACTAAATGGAGAAAATATTCCTGATTTCGCTTTTGTCGTAATTTCAAAGCTAAAAAAACATCCCACAAGACGTCATTAAACAAGAATTGATTAATTTCTCAATTTTTTTTTTCACTTTACAAAAAGAACAATCCCAGCGTATGGTGACTGTGACTCAACCAATCACGACCCCCTGATCACGACACTAATAGTGATGACAACGAAAATTACACCGAAGAAGATCCAAATTTTCATTTAAATATTTGCATTGGTGAGGGGCAGAGTGTGATTGTGCGGGTTGTATGAATTGTTGCTTTAAAATTTTACACAAATATAATTTGCACGCTTTACATATAGTAATTTGTACTTAGCCTACAAATACGTACTGACATTATCATGCACCCAAGCAGCCTGTGAAGGCGTATTTTCTAAAGTGAAAATAATCAAAAATAGGCTAAGAGCTTCTTTATCACAAGAAAGGTTAGAGTGTTTTCTAATTTTGAATGTGCAGTGTGATCTACTCCAAAGCTTGAATTTCGACGAAATCATTGACAAGTTGCCAAATAGATCAGTCTCTTGAAAATCAAAATTATTGATGTGATTCATATTGTTAAGTATAATTATTATAATGGAATAGAGTGTAAAAATTCCTATAAGGTCAAAGCTTGTGATCATTATTATTTATATTTTTTCTTTATAATTGTTCCAAACTCAAAGTTTATAAACCATAATAGATTTAGTAAATTTGTTGTTATTTGTTTGAATGTCAGTTTATAAGAATAGAATAATTATCTACCTCCTACCTATTTTATTTTTTTGTTACCTTGTTTCATGTTTAAATTTTAAAATTATTAGAATAAATATTTTTTCCATTCCTCCATCGTTTTCTTTATCGTAGTTATTGATTTTGTTGTACTTTCACGTGCCATTACTGGTAAGAGGGGTGCGTTTTGGGTCTTCGAGCTCCCTACAATTATAAAAATTTCGCCTGCAGCAGTGCTTTGTCCCCGGACTCCCCTTTAGCCGGGGGGTTGTGCCCCCCCCCCCTTCCTCTTATTTTTACATGTGGAGGCCACATGCATCCTTTGCCCGGTAGACCAAATTTTGCCAGTCCGACGCTGGACTCGACTGGGAAGGAGACCCAGTCGCCTACCGCCTAAAAACTTTTCCCTTCTTTCGTACGTCGCATTAGCAACACAACCGTTTGGAGGTGCTTCTGTGCGACGCGACGCCCCCTGTCTTTTATTTTTTCTGTCTGCTCATTTTCTCCTCTGCTTTTGTCTTCGTCATGTTTGCTATTGCAAACTCCATCAGATTCCACTTGTCCCTGCTTTATAACATATGCCGTATTATGTTGTTCGTGTTTAGAGGTTCTCCCAGGCCCTGCTCCATTCTACTTCTTTGCTCACATTGCATTACTGTATGTTGCGGAGTGCCCTTCTCTCCACAGTAGATGCATATCTCCGTATCTATTAAATTCATGTTGCGCAGGTACTTTCCAAAACAACCATGACCCATTATGAACTGCGTGAGATGGTAGTTTACATCCCCATGTTTCCGCAGGACTCATGGCCCCACTCCCCTTATTAATTTCTTTGTCTATTTTGCCTTTTCCGTTTCCTGTTCCCATTCTCTCTTCAATTTTTGGAAAGTCTGCTTTCTTAACTTTTTTCTTCCGAGCCCGCCTGTTCTCTTTGTTTGCATAGCTCCTCTCCATTGATAACAAGTGGATAGGTATGACGCCCGCAATTAATTGTATGGCGAGTGTCGAGACGGTGCGATAGGTACTAGCTATTCGTATCGCAGCTCTTCTCTGTACACTTTCTGCCGCTTTCTATTTCGTTGCGTCCTCAGGTGTGTGGCCTAAACTGATGCTCCATATAGAACGGTAGATTGGACCACTAAGCAAAGGATTCTTTTCTTATCGGTTTTAGCTCCGCCCACGTTCGTAAACAATCAAGTACTACCGTACGTTCTGCCTTTTTTACTGTTTGTTCGATGTGTTGGCTTATATTTAAATTTCTCCCCGATACTAGACTGAAATACCTCAAGGGGTTCTGGCTTCGCATTTAGTGGTTTCCGAGCCTTATTTTCACATCATTTAGGGTTCTTTTAATTGCCAGTATCACAATTTCTGTCTTGTGAGGTGCGAGCTGTAGTCCCCTCTTCTTCAACTACATCTGAATCCGTACTATGGACCACTCTATATCCTTCTGTATCCTCTTCCTGTTGTCTCCACACACAACTAGCGCTAAATCATCTGCGTATCCGATCATCGTAGCGGTTTCTGGTAGCTCCACCCTAATAAGTCATCATAATAAAGCTTCTACAGGTTAGATCCCAGTACGGAGCCCTACAATGTTGTATCCTGTAGGTAGCTGCTCAATAATCTTATCAGCTATGCAGCAACCTGCATTGTCCAGTACTTCCATGATGCCTGCCCAAGGCACGGAATTAAAAGCATTTTGCACATCCAGGGTTACTAGCACAGCAAACTGGTTAGGGATTTGCTGGTCCACGTCCTTGGTAATTCTGATAACTTCCTAACTGGCATCGATAGTCGACCGAAAGTCATGCTGTCTCTCAGATAAGCCGCAATTTCTTTCTATTTCTCTAACTAGTCTGCGATTTATCATATGCCCGAAGAACTTGCTCATTGTGCTTAAATGACATAATGGTCTGTGTTTCCTCTGTCCTTCAGGGTTCTCCGCCTTTTCAATGAGAGCTAGCCTTCCAGTTTTCCGTATAGTGGGACAGTTACCCTCACGCATTGATTGGTTCAAGACATTGCAGCATATGCTGATGTTCTCTGCGACAAGCTTAACGATCTCAGGCGGTACCCTATCCGGTTCTGGTGCCCTGCTTTCTTTGATTTTTGCGCCTCTTTCTTTGCTCTCATCTCCAGTGCACTCCTGAATTTCTTCAAGGTTCACATAGACAGCTGGCCACTTATTAATCGCATGGTTGGAGAATAATTCTCGTGCGACTTCCATTTGTACGTTCTCGCTTAGTGAGTGTGCGTAGTCTTCGTCAATTTCAGCATAGTTTCTTCAAGCTTTCTTGTTTGTTGTTCTTCTGGTATTTTTTAGCTCTGTCTTCTTTTTCTAATATCATTTCCTTAGTTCTCTTTTAGTTTCCTCATTTACATTTTGGATCATGTTAGCTCGTGTTATAGCTCTTCTTGCCTTTAGGCGGGATTCTCTTGTTGATCGTTTTTCTCTGCAAAATAAACCTGGTAGTCGAAGCCGAACATTTCGGCGCCGCCACTTCGGCACCGCCATCTCGGCGCGGGGTCAGCTCGGCGCCGGGACAACTCGACGCCAGCCGATTGAGCGCTGGGCCATCTCGGCACAGAAATGGTGTAGAAAAATATACAGTAACCACAAAAGAGACGGCATCAAATGTGAATAATTTTTAATTTTGCTTTTCAAAAAAGCTTTTTACGGCAATAATTTTAGCCCGTATTAGATATATTGAGTGATTTTTACTTAGTGAGAAAATGGCGTTTTTTCGAAATTATGTAAATACAAAAAGTGCTATTTTTTATTGTTTGTTAATTTTAGCTGACTGAACAGTCTCAAGCAGACAACAACTTTTTTTCGTAAAATTTGTTTTTAGCCGGCTAGTCAATGCATCTTTCGTAATATTTTTAAAATAGAGACACAAGTTCTACTAATAGATAAACCTCTCTTTCTCTGTAACAGGAAAACTGATTGGGTGTATTTCGAGCACTTCAACAGGGTTATACAAGAAGCAGCCTGGGAAGCTAATCCGAGAGCGAATGAAGTTAAAAGAATTGATGATTGCCCAATTCTCGTTAAAAAGAAAATCGCTCAAAAAAGGAGGCTAAGGAAGCGATGGCAACTTACCAGAGCCCCAATTGACAAGCTAAATTACAATAGAGCCTCAGATGAACTCAAAAAGTTTCTTTACCAGCTGAAAAATAAATCAATTCAGCAATACCTAGAAAGCCTGTTCCCAACGGAAGCTACGGACTACTCCTTGTGGAAGGCCACAAGAAAATTGAAAAGTAACATTTAATACATCCCACCATGGAACATGGGCGAGAAGTATCCATGATAAGGCCCTGTTGTTCGCCAATCATTTACAAAAAGTATTTGAACCTCACCCCTCAGAAGCTACACAGGAGGAAGAGCAAGAAATACAACAGTTTTTAACGGCTCCACTTCAGATGACGTTGCCAAGTAAACCCTTCAAAGTGAAAGAAGTAAGAAAAATTATTCAAAGCTTAAAATGTAATAAATCTCCTGGTTATGATTTAATCACCGGTAAAATTCTCAAGGAGCTCCCAACTAAAGGCATCATATTCATGACAAAACTATTCAATTCCGTGTTAAGATTGGGTTATTTCCCTGAACAATGGAAGGTAGCTAACGTAATTCTTATACAAAAACCTGGAAAACCGCCCGAACAAGTAAATTCCTATCGGCCCATAAGCCTCTTACCACTAGTTTCAAAAGTGCTTGAAAAATTTTTACTGCTTAGACTCAAGCCAATAATTGTGACCAAAAGCATAGTCCCCCCCCCCCCCCCAAGTTTGGCTTTAGAGAGCAGCACTCAACAATAGAACAAATACACAGAATTGTAGATCTAATAAATAAAACCTATGAAACCAAAAAATACTGCTCTGCAGTATTCCTTGACATTAGCCAGGCCTTCGATAAGGTCTGGCATGAAGGATTACTGTACAAACTTAAACAAATCCTACCAACTGATCTATACCAAATTATCAGATCATACTTATCAAATAGGCATTTTCTAGTCAAATTACAAAGTGAGACTACCACCTTATATCCTATTAAAGCTGGAGTCCACTTTTGCGGACGACACATCCATTTTGTCAATCCACCAGGATCCATTAATGGCTTCGCATAATCTACAATTACATATTACGGAATTCCAGAACTGGCTAAGGAAATGGCGCATTAAGGCAAATCCAACTAAATCTGTACATATCACTTTTACACTTAGGCGAGAAAGTTGTCCCTCAATCATCTTAAATGGTCACCAAATTCCGCAGCAAGATACTGTAAAATATCTGGGCATGCATCTTGATCGGCGTTTAACTTGGAAGCACCCCGTTTGGGCTAAAAGGAAACAACTAGGATTAAAATACAATAAAATGTACTGGCTATTGGGTCGAAAATCCCAATTAACTTTAGGCAATAAAATACTACTATACAAAGCCATACTTAGACCAGTCTGGACCTATGGTGTACAACTTTGGGGTTCTGCAGCTAGCAGCACCATTGATATCATCAGAAGGTTCCAGTCCAAAGTGCTACGTGATATGGTTAACGCTCCCTGGTATGTGCCTAATGAGGTAATCAGACGCTACCTTAAAATAAGTTCGGTTAGTGAAATAATCAGAAATAAAAGTGTTAAATATCAAGACAGACTCAGTGCACATCCTAACGCATTAGCCAGCGATCTATTAAACGATCAAGATGTAGTGCGGACACTCAAGAGGTTCAAGCCCTCAGACTTACATAATAGGTTCGCGTAGTGTGTAGTATTACTCAGTGTGATATTATCTATCTATCAGTTCATTATTTTATATACATAGTAAGTTAACTTGTTTATGTTAAGTTATCTTCTGTTCAATAAGCCTATTTTTCTTAGGCTACCATAAAAGGTAATTGCCATTGGTAATCACCGACATGTCATATATTCATATGTCAAAAAATTTACTGAATGCTTTAGTGTTTAAGGCAGATTGTAAAACTATATCAATAAATTAAAAAAAAGAAACTGTTAATAAAAAGATTTCCATTTCATGCCAGCGTTTTGGCGGTCAGTGTGTTTATTATTTGTTTATTAACTTGTTATTATTATTACCTGAGAAGCAAGAAAATGGAGATATATTTTAGGAGGACGAGATATATATCATTCGACTCAGCTTGAAGAGTAGATTCCAAAAATATATAGAAACCGGAAATCGGATTTCTTTTCCGAGGTCGACTTCCGGTCAATTTTTTTTTAACTTTTAACTTTTTCCTTTATAGCTCCTGCAGTTTTTGAGATATTTAGCTCAAATTTGGAATACAGGTTACGCTGCAGGGCTTACATCATTGAGCATATCAAATGGTTGTGAGAATCTACAGGGAGATATTTTTTCAGGGGTCATGCTTCCTTTTCTCCCCCTGAACTTTTTTGCGGTGCGCCGCTGTTAGATTCTAAAATACAAATTGAGTTTTCTGTTTTGTTTAGAATCTTTTTGTTCTCTTGCAGTTTTTTCGTATCTGCAACCGTTATCGATAAAAAAAAGTATAAAAACGATTTTCTGTAATTTGCTAGACGAAATTTAAATTTTTAAAAACTGAGAAGCAAGAAAATGGAGATATATTTTAGGAGGACGAGATATATATCATTCGACTCAGCTTGAAGAGTAGATTCCAAAAATATATAGAAACCGGAAATCGGATTTCTTTTCCGAGGTCGACTTCCGGTCAATTTTTTTTTCATCTCGTGTTAAATTCTTAATGTCCAATTATTGGCTCCCCTAATTATTTTAGAGCTAAAGTGTAAATTCATTTTTTGTAGAGAAAAAAATACTGCATCTATTCATACTGTTGCTAACCATTTTTCATTTTCCATAACCGAAGGAATGCAAAAAATAAAACTAGCATTTTATTATTATTGACTGAGAAGCAAGAAAATGGAGATATCTTTAAATGTTATCTATACGATCTACAAAAGTGAATCTTTGTCATTCTACGTGTAGTTAACCTACATGTTTTTTGTTGCGCGATGAGATTACATCGTCATACACTTGTAATGATTTATCTTTAACTTATTATATAGTTTATCTTTTTTCAACATGACTCAGTGCAGGCTGTGAATTCTAATATTTTTTACAATGTACTAACCCTACCTTAAAAATATGAGTGATGTCACTTTTGGCAGCTGTTTGAACACTGCAAAATTTTATTACAATGTTTCGTAAAATATGCTTTTTAACGGACGGATCGTTCCACCTGATGATTTTAATGATCAGTAATTTACACCTACACTTCAAGCATGTATCAAAGCATGTAGCACCAGTTTTAAGCACATAGATCTTTATTTAGCTACGATGCACTGTTGAAGCCTATGTAACATTTTGTTATGATATTGGTACAAGGGTCTAAAAAATCAGATTAATACCGGGTGGCCAATAAATATCTGATATCACCATTACCTTTGGAATCAACACCGCTTTATTAAAGTGATGAATCCAACTAAACTAAATGTCATTAATGTCATCACAACTATAATTCCAATCTGTCAAAAATTATTACAGATTGCAATAAGTATTGAAGTTAGAACAGGAGATTTTTATAATAGAGTCGTAGGCTAACCTGCAGAATCCGGGGCACATTCCCCCCCTATTTGCGTTTTATTACATTTCATACCAATACTTATTATAATAATTGAAATATAATGCTAACCAACATTTATAAGTAGCTAATTCCATGGCTACCGGGATCTCAGATATTTATGGCCACCCGGTAGTATTAAAAGATTACAGTAATTAAAAATTATAAAGATCAATTTAGATATGAATTGGATATTAAAATTATTAAGATGCATCTAGTAAAGAAAGAAAATAGAATTTATAATTTAATAATATGAAACTGATTGAGAAACAGAAGGATTCTAACTTAATTTAATATCTAAAATAAAATTGGAAAATGATGACAAATACTTTTTCGGAATAGACTATTGAACGTAGTAGGTAGTAATCAAATAAAAAGCTTTTATAGTGTGTTGGATGGAGAAAATAAGTAAAATCGCTAAGGAGTTTGTTTTTCTTGATATATAAAATTTAAAACGAAAAGCGTGTAACCAATTTTTGTAATAAGAAATGAAGAAATAAACCCTTTTAAAAGTTTTAAAAAACTTTTTTGGTATATAGAAGGGCTAAAAGTTTAAGATAAAATTTACGTGGTGTTAAAAAAGGTTAAAATATAAAGTGTTAAAAGAATGGAAGGTACGCAGACTATATGGAGGAAGATAAAGAATGTGGTGAGAAGGCTAAACTAAAACATTTTAATCTATAAAAGCAAATAAAAGGAGGGAGCTGCTGAATTGGATTTATTGTGGGATTGCGTTTGGGAAATTTGGCATTTATTGAATTGGTTGGCTGATGACGATTTGCAGGGGAAGGGGATCACAGGGAAGTCGTTGGTGGGGTGAGCGTGTTTGTGGGACTTGTTTCTGGTCTGGATTCTTGGTGCTAAGCTGTAACGGAATTCAAATGAATGATTTGGATTGAGTACTAAAGTAACGTAACTACGAACGAGGTCTGTTTGGATTTTTGCTGTGGTGGGGCTGTGTTGGCGGATGCATGGAGCAAACTAGGTTCCTGGGTTAATTCGAATCCTGATTCTGAACATTTTTCGCAGTTTGGTGGCAGTTTAGGCCTTCACCGAGGTTTTGAGCAGAGCAGATGTGGAGTGATAGATTGCAAAGTGGGACGAATTGGTTTCAGCAGAAGAGTGCTAAGTTGGATGAAAGGTGGGTGAATCCAGGTATTACATAAGAACTGAAATAAAATAAAGATTAAAGTGAATTAATTTTAATTTAATTATTATTTGATATTGTCATATAACAAATGTAACGATTAAGTATTTGTAATTGAATTGTCAGAAATAGTTTGACGTACTATTTGACAGAAGTTTTGAATTGTCATAATTAAAATCGGAACATCAAATTTCAGAATAAGCAATCTAGATAAAAGGAATCCACTTTGATTTTCAGTCGAGTGTATCTACAGGATCTAGCATAAATCATTTTGAATATCCAAATTAAATAAATAGGGCAATTTAAATTGACTAAAATTAAATTATAAACATAAACTTATAGGCAACACAAAGAGGAGTCTAAACCTTATCAATATACAGGGTGTCTCAAAAATAATGGGACACCGATTAGTCATAGATTTCTTACGTCATAATAAATCGATTAAACATAATATACCTTAGTACAAAGTCCCTTCAGTAAGAAGTTATAGGGCCTTGAAGTTGAATTTTTTATTTCTTATTTTTTTATTAATTTCCACAAATGTAGAGATATCGATTTGAATTTTGGTCTACACTTAGTTACTATTATATACTGCACTATTAGGAAAAATTTCATAAACTAGACTTGACTGTAAAGGGTCTAACTTCGTTATCTCTAAATTTTTTTAAATTTTAGGTTATTATCCGAAAGAGAATTAAAACACACAAAAACAATGTACTCTTAGTTCGTAAGCGTAAGAGCAACCGTTTACCTTAAAATGCCCATCGAAAGTTTTTGGTTGTTATTAAGACGTGCAATTATCAAGTAGCCATGATCACTAAAACAATGGGTAATGATTGTAATCTAGTAAACAACAACAAGAAATCAATTAATGACGTTGGTGACATCAGTTTTTTGTCTTTTGTGCTTACGAAAATGCTGCGACATAACGAACCGTTCAGCATTGGAGAATTCGTTATGTAGCAGCATTTTCTTAAACATAAGAGAACAAATTTTTATGTCACTAATATCATTAATTGATTTATCATTGTTTTTTACTAGATGACCATTGTTTTTGTGATCATGCCTACTTGATAATTATATGTCTTAGTGACAACCAAAAACATTTGATGGGCATTTTAAGGTAAACTGTGGCTCTACGCTTATGAACTAAGAGTACATTATTTTTGTGTATTTTAATTCTCTTTCAGATAATAACCTAAAATTTAAAAAAAATTACAGATAACGATGTTAGAGCTAAAAAAAGTTTTGAAATTTAGATAGAGTGTCCTTTACAGTCAAGTCTAGATTATGAATTTTTTTCTATTAGTGCAGTATATAATAGTAACTATGTATACCAAAATTCAAATCGATATCTCTATATTTGTGGAAATTAACAAAAAAATAAAATTTTAATTAAACTTCAAGGCCCTATAACTTCTTACTGAAGGGACTTCGTACTAAGGTATAGTAGGTTTAATCGATTTATTATGACGTAAGGAATCTATGACTAAACGGTGTCTGATTCTTTTTGAGACACCCTGTATATTTTCACTGGTTATTCGTTTTGTGTTTCGATGTACGTACATTCTTTCCTAGAGTACTTGCCATTTATGTAAACGTTTTATTCATAGAAGGGTTAGCATTACAGAATTATAGGTGGAGACGAGCAAGCTCGGGACAAACTATATTGACAATACCTTTAGCCCTACTGAGGTAAGTGCGGATCTTGTGCATTAACGACTGGGTTAACTAACAAACAACTAGCAATTTAAATTCATAGAGTATAAGGCACGGCGCCGCATTACAATTTATGGTGCCTAACGCTAGAGCTAAATAAAAATACTATTACAGCTTTCAAAATCCCAAAAAGCTAACAAAAAAAAACTAAGCAAGCGATTTATCGCTGCTTTCGTAAGTATAATGAAAATTTTTTGAAAATAAATGGCATTTTTAGTTCGTTTGTAATCATCATCAAAACATGGTTTTGAACTAAATTTCTATCTACACTCTTACAAAAAATGTATGGTCATGGCCTGCTCTGAGTCATGTTGAAAAATGATATATAAGTTACATTAGGTTTATTGTATTTAAAGCGAACCCATAATTTAAATTATTATTATATGCTATTACAAAAGATATATAACATAAGTAATATACGGGAATTATGCAAGCTAGAAAAAAAGGAATGAACTAAATAGGGCGCTTGGAATCGATACAGCGAAGTTTATAGCCGTTTTTCTTCCCTAATCTCTTCTACCGTTTCCCCCTGGAACCGCTTTTCGCATTACATCAGGGGATGCGGCCGTCACTTAAACTATCATGCTTTACCTAAATGAGAACTGGAGCGCCGCGACCGGGAGTCGAACTCTCTACCGAGTTTATAGCCTAGTTGAAATTGATCTGCATTAGGCGCTCTGCTAGCGTAATTTGCGCAACCCTTCGCTATCTTTGTAGAGGTATCCCGAGACGTAACGCGTTTATAAATAAGGTAAGGTCATCGCTTACGTTGATCGCATAACCATGCTGTAAGATTTTGCGACCCGGCTAGATGCACTGCAGCTGTTACCAAGTAGTTACACTTTTGCTATGTTAGCTTCGATTACAAATGTATTTTAACAATTTAGAAATTTTTAAGTTAGAAGCCTTTTAAGTACCTATGCTATGCTGCCCACTGTACTATGCTGTCCAAAACAGTGTATATGTATTCTTATATGTTGGCTGAATTAGTTTATGGAATTCAATTAATATTGTTTTTTTTTTGCAGGTATGTGGTGTAATGTTAGCCTCGAAACTTCAGAACACTAAATATATCTTTAATTTGGCGATTTAAACGTAAGTAGTTTCTCTTTGATACAACACATTTAGTCTGTCTAAATCTTAATTGCTAGTTTCTCACAGTATGCTGTTAAAATGTTTAAAAATGTAGTAATGAAAGCATAAATGTTCTGTAAAAGAATAAGGATGATGTTTATAGTAATAACGAAGTTTTACTTGTCACCGAAATATCAGACCTCAATATAATAGCAAAGCATTGATCATGATGCAAGAGTAAAAATAGACAAATATGACAAATAACTATATTTTGTTCAATTGCAAAATAGCCAACGAAGAACGGTATATTCGCTGTGAGCATAAATAAAAGTGAAAAAACACTAGCTTTTGAACAGCCGTTCTCTAACATTACGTTCCCCAATTTTATTTAATATATTTATTCAATTGTAACTAATAATTACGGCACTACAATCGTGTTTAATGACTTGATGAGTATCTCCTCGTTTTATCTTTTGTAGCTCGGAATTGTTTTTTCAAGTATGCGCTTCACTTTAATTAGCCTTTATATATAATTTAATGGCTTGAAGGGTATGAACCTTTAAACTGTCAAGATTGTGCCCTGCTTTGTTCTATCAATTTGTCGTTTGCAGATGTCTGTGAAGTAGTGAATCTACATTTACTATTTCTGTAAGAAGTATTGAAATTGTTAGAGAGGTATATAGCGAATAAAAATTACTTCTTTCGTGACTAAGAAAGTTCAATTATTTTGCTTATAATTAGATAAAACCTGGCATATCAACGATCTTTTAAGTAACGTTCAATCTTTTACATTTTTCTCAAGAAATATAAAATGAAGTATTTATTTTGATGCGAATACATGTCTATATCTCGGTTCCATATTCATAAATTCAGGATGTTTAATTCTCGCATTTAATCCGAAAACTCTTTCGTCTAAATTAGTTTCAATTCATTCCTGAAAACCGGTACAATATAATGACAACCTTTTAATAATTGACTTTAGTGGCAGTTACTTAATAGTATCCCTTCAATATGGCTAATAAAACGGCTCTCTGATCTGCCGAGCTGCAGTGCCTAGCTTTAAATGATTCAATTCCGAAGATCCCTTGTTTCTGCTGTACAAACCTTTGTTTGGTTTCGGAGTGCCATTAATGATTAATCCTCGTTGCGCCCGCTCTCATAATGCGCTGAATAATTTCACACATTTAAAAAGTCCATGTTATTTACTTGCTGCTCCTTTTCGTCCTTTTGTCGACTCTGGTTTTTGGAATAATATCATGCTATCCAAAGTTATTAATTCAATAATTTATACATTATAATATTGTACAATCTTTCAAATTAAATATAACTGTGTTAACAGATTGTAACGTTGTTATTTTTAAAAATGTTATTAGCATTTATGATGCTGAGGTGTTGATTGTTGAAACCGTGAAGCTGTTGTTTGCACATGAATACCCAGCATTTTCTGGCTTAATATGCCTTGCGCCTTGTGAAGTCGAGCAAAAACCCGCGCGATGGTCATGCTCCTTGGTGGCTCGTGTTGTGTGAGTATCTTGAGAACGATGATACTTAGGCAGATTTGGCCGTTTTGCTGTTTGTGCATCCATATTCATTAACGTTTGGCAACACCTTGCAGCTTGCATCATCAGAGTGAAAGTCGCACTAAGAACCGAAGGTCGTTGTGGAACTAGTTATAGTCCTCCGTACCAAGCGCGTGGAGTGGCGTAACGCTGGTTGGTCGTCCGAGTGCAACGTAATCCGTGGGGCGTGGCCGTATGACGCACAGTGGTTGTAATGCTTTAGATCGTGTATCACAGGGGTCCACGTTTTACTAAGCTTAAAGCCATCTTCCCTGTTGATATTATTCGGATGTTTTTCTATTTCTATGGCTTCATGTATCACTCGCGGGAAATAGTGAGGTATTCTGGCAAGTACTCTTGCGTGCTCAAATTCTAAAGTGTGCCCATTTGTAAACGTATGCTCAGCTTGGGCCGATTATGTGCTGCGTTTGTGTTTGCAATCGCCTTTATGTTCTTGAAGTCTTAGATCAACTGAATGACCAGTCTGTCCAATGTAATTCGAGCCGCAAGAACAAGGAATGCGATATACGCCAGCGGTTTTTAAACTTGGAATCTTGTCTTTTACCGATCTGAAGCCGTTACCCAAAGTTTCCTTGCTCGTGAACACAGTTTTCATGTTGCATCGTTGCAGAACACGTTCTATCTTATCAGTCGAGCCTTTAATGTAAGCGTGAAGCTGCACGAAACAAAAATACTTTGACCACATGAAATGTAATACTTCGAAAAATATCATCTCTTAAACGTGTTCCTTAATACTTGACCTAACAATCACTTGTCCTGTTTTCAACACAAGCATGAAGGTTACAGAACTAGCGAGCTATAGCAAATTTTCTAAATGAAATAATTAGTTTCTTGTATACATTTTATACGCCGAGTACGCAATACGTAAAACTTTAGAAGACTGGAAAGGTGGAGTAGTAATTGGTGGTAAGAAAATAACAAATTTGAATTACGCGGATGATACCACCATTTTCGCAAACAATCCCGAAGAACTGCTGGAATTAATGAGCAACCTAGAACGCGAAAGTAATCAAATAGGACTCTCTATCAACAAAGAAAAAACAAAAATAATGGTAATAGACCGCCTAAACGAATTTTGTATATCTAGGATATCTGATATCAAATACCGGCGACATAAAGAAAGAAATAATACGAAGAGCCGAAATAACAGAAAGCGCTACTAGAAAACTTCAAAAAATATGGAAAGACAACCACATTAGTAAATCAACTAAAGTCCGTTTGGTTAAAGCTATAATACATCCAATATTCCTATATGCAGCAGAAATATGGGTAATCAGAGAGCAAGATAAACGCAAAATTGATGCGCTAGAAATGTTTATATGGCGCAGGATTCTGAGAATACCATGGACACAGAGAAGAACAGATGCATCATTACTTGACGAACTAGGTATAAAAACAACGTCTATCCACCATCATAGCAAATAAAATTATGTCTTTTTTTGGACACATACTTAGAAAGAAAGACGATAATTTAGAGCGTCTGGTAGTCCAAGGAGAAGTTAATGGCAAGCGACGAAGAGGACGCTCACCAACGAGATGGTCAGACTTGATTAACCGTAGAACTGGATTAAATCTACAACAAGCTATGCACACAGCTGAAAATGGACAAATTTGGCATGATAAAGTTTACAACAATTAATCATGTTCCATCCATATAGTGTCACGACGCATCATTAATGATGCTACGACTAAGAAGAAGATACATTTTATACATTGGTGAAACTGAACGTTCAATTAAACCTCGTATGGTTGAATATCAGCGTTGCCTCAGAACGAGTATCAGTAGAGTGCGTTTTCTGGTTCTAAGACCTCCCCCCACCACTTTATGGAGGGGCGAGTCAACGTCATTTACACCGCCCTCCACCCACCACTACTCGGACTTCAAGGTCAGGTTATTTACTGCTCTACCACTCGGACTTCAAGGCCAAGATCAATGTTATTTACTTCCCCCACCACTCGGACTTCAAGGTCAATGGTATGACTTCAATGTCATGTCTTCAAGGTCATTTACTCCCCTACCACTCGGACTTCAAGATCAAGCTCATGACGTCAAGGTCATTTACTTTCCCCCACCACTCGGACGTCAAGGTCATACACTCCCCACCACCAAAGGTGAAGGTAATTCCTTCCCCCCACCACACGGTCAACCAGGTGTAACCTTGGGAAGTGAAATAAAATCGGAAAGAAGAGTCGTAAAGGTAGTAGTAGCACTTCAACAACCGATAGAAATGGAAGCATTATATAAAGCTATAGTCCAGAGTCAGAAAAAAGCAGAGGTCTCTAGTGATGTGTGTATAAAGCCGAAACCACTGTTCTGTCCGCCACTCCTGTGTAGTAGGACCTACGAATTAAATCAGTCAAGTTCGAAGTGCGTGAGTGTAGGGTTTGAGTGGAGTTCACAATTTACTCCAGTTATTGTAATACAGGGTATCAAGCAAGACTGGGTGCAGTTGGTCGAGTGGGAGTGGACAGCCCTAATTGCAAATCAAGGAGAAATAGGAAGGAAGATAATTGTATTCCAAGCGATCCAGACAAGGGAAATAATAAAATTGGAGGAAGTGGGCTTGTCAGAGGTGTGATTAGCGAAAGAAACTGTAGAAGAACTGCTGCGCTTACAGAAACTCGTGGAAGTGCGATTCGCACAGTTAAAAGCCTTGAACTTTGAGAGTTGCTATGAAGAAATAGTTAAGAGAGTGGCAAATCTTTCTGGAGACTGTTTAGTCAATGTAAAGTTTGTAGTGGATCAGCTGGAGGAAAACTCTGAAAAAACTGCGTGGACGTGCTAACGTTCGTAGGGTAAGGTGTGACGAAGTGGAAGCATTGAGTCGGCAGCTGGGAGTGTAGTCATGTGGATGTGGATGTGTTATGCAGAGGCCGCTCGGCCAGCAGCAACAGACGTACCGAGTGCCGTTCAACGATTAGTGATTTCGTTAGAGGATTTAGCGTTTGATGCATCACATGTAGTCGTATACTGGTTAGGACGTAGCGGGTTCAGGGACAAGGAGTTGTATACACGAGGAAAAGTTCAAAATTGGTGCAGCTGTTGGTCGACTATTTTTAGACGAGGCCATAAAGGAAGGCCTCCTTGTAGATTTAATGGTTAGTCTTGGCCTAGAGTGGCATATGTGTGAAGTAAAAGCCTTTATAGAAAAGAAGGAAGAAAATGGTGTATACCCTGCATACGTGGATGTATGCGTATCGAGAAGCTATGGACAGGTTGCGGTTCCAGCAGAGCATACTTACTGTGGCTGAAGTACTGCGAGACGTCTTGTGCGCAGAACATAGGCAGACAATTTATGTAGCATGATTTCCACTAGTACGTAGGTGTGTAGCACATGTAGTAACACTGTATATGTTGTATGCAAATAAAAACACAAAACAATGAAAAAGTTCTTTTATTCCATTATAGTTATTTATTTATTTATATCGCACTCAGCCAACAGCCGTTAGGCCAACTATAGGCGTCGCTGTGCATTTATGGGGACTTCCAACCCCACTAACGACTGCCATGATGACCGCCGGGACCAACTATTTCCGTGACAGCCGTATCACGAGGCGCCGAGAGATGCAGCCGTGGAACTCCCATCCAAGTTCTGACCAAAAAGAGCGTTGCTTAACTCTGCTAATCGAACGTGGACGCTTGTTCAAGCTACACCACCCGGGACCTATATAGTGATTATACAGGGTGATTCAAATTCGAGGCTAACCATGGGGATTTCGAAAACGGTAAAAGTTACAGAGGGGTGGTTTAAATTTGGAAAAGTTGCGCAATTTAGTGTTCAACAATATGCCGCCGAGAAACCAAGAAAATTTTATTTCGTTTTCGAGATTTTTAGAAAAATTCAAAATTTGTCATATTCGTTTTTATTTTTCCTGATCTTATTTACGAAGATATTCAAAAATTTACAATACATTCTTAAGGCAACTTTTATCGGCCTACAAGATCGCGGTAACGTATTTTTAATACGACGTTTCGTCTTCTGCCAACCATCATCAACTTTGTTTTTTCTTACGGCCACCATCTTATATTTTTAGACCACTGAATAGAGTTCTTTTTGGGGATTTCAGAAATGTATAACTTACCTACCATATATCAAACAATTAGGCTAATATTCACAAAAAACGGAAATTATTCTTAAAACACGTACTTTTGAGTTATAAGTAACCTAAATTTGAAAACAAACAAGGAATAATAATTAAAGGAAAAAACTTAACAATAAATCAAGATTATAATAGGTGTTCAAAAAGAAAACCATTTTGCTTCACACACATATGAGCTCTATTGATAACACTACGTATTGCTCGTTGAATACTCCTTCGGGGAATATTTTGACAGGCAGCTATAAATCTCTTGCGAAGTTTTCGTAGCGTTGCTTATAAATGGTATTTTTCAATGATCCCCATAAAAAAAAGTCTAACGGAGTAAGCTCCGTACTACGCGCGGGCCATTCGAAACCCCTCTGTTACCTATCCATGCATTCGGAAAAATTTCATTTAATTAATTCCGAACTAAAACACCGTTATGTGGTGGGCAACATCTTGCTGCCACCAAAGTTGTCTTAATTCGTTAAGTGGAATTTCATCCAAAAATCCCAGAACTGTAGTTAGTTATTTGCTTTCAGAGTATCCTCATAAATGAAAGGGCCCAGTATTCTACCTTTAGTTAATCCGATCCAGACGTTAAATGCAAAACCAGTTTGATGCCGGCCTTGCCTGTTCTCTCTAGGATTTTCAGTTGCCCATACGTGTTCATTATTGCGATTAAAAACGCCTAAATTGGAGAAGCGACATTCATCAGTCCAAATTATTTTTTCAACAAAATTCTCATCGCGATTTGTTTGATCAAGTAACCAATTGCAGTAATTAAGCCGCCTATGGCTATCACCGGGATGTAAATCTTGACTTGTATGTATTCTATAGGGTTTAAAATTTGATAGATTCAGTGTTCTCCAGACTGTTGTTTACGGAATTTTCAAATTAACAGATATTTCTCTAGTAGAAATTGATGGGTTTTCGTTGACCTGAAATTAAGCAATGAATTGATTTATGGCAAAAACATAAAAAAGGACTTACTGCCTGAAGAATTGTCTCCCAATTTGCTAAAGGGATCCTACTCCCGTATTTGGGTCTCGGTGAATTAAATTGTCCATATTCTGACAAATTTCGGTGAAGTCTTAAGAAATAACTTTCGTTCGGTTGATTTTGTTCAGGGTACATTTAAAAATAGGCATTTGCTGAATCTCTTGAGTTTCTGCCTTTTGCGTAATAGATTTCCAACATATAGCGCTTTTCGTCGTATGAAAAACGCATTTTTAATAAGACTAAGTACCTAACTATTCTAATCACACCCTACACCCTTGACAACAAAACACAATTAAAATGACAATAGCAGCCATATTAAATAAAATAAAGAACAATAATTTGATTTAAAGGTATCTTGATAATAAAAAACCCGACAGGACATTTGGGCGCCGCCGTCTGGTCGTCGCCGTTTAGGCGCCGGCCGTTCGGGCGCCGGGACTTTTGGGCCCCGCCAAATGGGCGCTGGACATTTGGGCGCCGAAATTTAGAAATATTAAAAATAGTCCACGATCTTCTGTTATTTATCGTAAATATGATTTTTTGCAAGCAATTTCAAATGACATTGTTCACGGTGTAATAGATTTGATATAGATGTATATATTTAAGTAAATTTACAATTACTTCACAAAATGTAACACAATCAACTTACGGCTTAGGTAAAAATGAAAACTTCTGCATTTATAATCTTAAACCATTCCAGAAAATTAAAAGAAATATCATCGTGATAGTAATTATCTATTATATAACAAGTAAAATCAGGTTACAGTTACTTAAGTAGTATACATATAGTCACATAATAAAAATAGAACTACCATATAATCCACCACCAGTTTTTGTTGAAAACTTTTGCATTTATAATCTTAAACCATTCCAGAAAATTAAAACAAATATCATCGTCATAGAAATTATTTATTATATAACAAGTAAAATCAGGTTACAGTTACTTAAGTAGTATACATATAGTCACATAATAAAAAGTAGAACTACAATATAATCTACCACAATTACAAGAAGACATTATGTGAAATTATTAAAAATAATTAAGCAAGCAACATTATTAGAAGTTTCAAACTATTTCAAAATGTATACTACTGGCGCCCAAACGTCCGGCGATCAAAAGTATGGCGCCCAAACGGCGGCGCCCAAATGTCGCGTACCGTAAAAAACCATATCTACACTTCTACGGTGCAGTGGTAACTAGATCGTTTTTGTTTGATTTAATAATAATTTCCGTTTTTTGTGAATATTAGCCTAATTGTTTGATATAAGGTAGGTAAGTTATACATTAATGAAATCCAAAAAAAAAACTCTATTCAGTGATCTAAAAATCTAAGATGGCGGCCGTAAGAAAAAACAAAGTTGATGATGGTTGGCAGACGACGAAACGTCGTATTAAACATCTGTTACCGCCATATTATAGGCCGGTAATAGTTACCTTAAGAATGTATTGTTAATTTTTGAATATCTTCGTAAGTAAGATCAGGAAAAAATAAAAACGAATATGACAAATTTTGATTTTTTTTCAAAAATCTCGAAAACGAAATAATAACATTTTCTTGGTTTCTCAGCAGCATATGGTTGAGCACTAAATTGCGCAACTTTGCCAAATTTAAACCACCCCTCTAACTCTCCGTTTTCGAAATCCCCATGGTTAGCCTCGAATTTGAATCACTGTGTATATGTTCTTCAACTTCGATGATTGGGATGGTAGTAAAGCGGCGTAGAAAAGTTTCTTTTTCTCGGCCTTTCACATATACCTCGGTGGCACCCTGCAAAAGACGTCGCAAGATTCTGGGAACCAAATATGCTTGAGTAAATCCATCGTCCCAGTCGATGCAAGGATGATTAGTCATTAACCAACGGGCTTGTTGTTCCACAGTAGGTGGCAAGGAGATGAACGGAAACGGTGAGATACTGAGGTACCGTCATATGCGGCCAATTCTTTCGGGTTAAAGTGCTTATCGGACGTCTTGAAGTGTTGAATGTCGATAATGAGCTTCATCGTATTAAGCGAAGGAAGTACGGTGCAGTTACATTAACAGCCAATGTGCGACTGAACTGGTGTGAGAAATTACAATTGTTTAACTGCTTTTATCAACGCGTTGTAAGTAAAAACCCGATCGTGAAGAACGAGGCAATACGCGGTTGTATTTTTGGGATTCGAGGTTGGCGTTTATCTTTTTGGGAGTTTCATGCATGTAACTTCAGCGTGAGGCTGTTTTCGCTTACCATTTTTTGAAATTGTTGACTCTTCTTTAGTTCCAAGACTGTAATATGCTGTTTTTGGTTCTCCCGTTAGACACCTTTACAAAATCTATTTACCTGGAAAAGCATCGGTAATCAGATGCAGATTTAGTGTAATGGATTATTAAATTGCTGCCCCTGTCTGTTTGATTCAGGATTTGCATGTAATTTTGCACCTTCACGGTGGCTGACGTTTGGTTGAAATTATTTTCAGGCCGTTCTTTCATTTTCCGTTTTTAAGCAACCCCGATGTTCTCCACTTTTTTTTTAGAGATTAGCCGTCGCACGCTGGGAAAAAATCAAGTACCTGGTGGTACGGATCCATTCATTCTACAATTTCTACCATTTTTGGAAGCAAATGGTTAACGATTGAAGGTAAGGGTTGTTATTGTATTCCACCTTTTAAGTACCCAGGGGCGCAGTTGCCATATTATGCTTCCCGCTCCGTTCGAAAACTGAATTGATGTTAGGTATTGTAAATTTTAAATTCATTCTAATTTTGGTACCAACTAACAACCATCACTTGTTTAGCAATTTCACTTGTTTGATAATTTATAGTAAACAACTATCAGTTCTTTGCCAATGTCATTTGCTTTGTGTAATTTCTAAATTTATGTTGTGCTTTTTAATTGTTAAGAATAGTAAATGGTAATGGGGCGATTGTGAGAAAAACTTCATTTTAACGCAAGAAACATTAGGTATTTTATTTATAAATGCGTCATATTTCGGGGACGATTCAAAGCGCTACTATTTAGTTCAATTCTGTGTAATGAAATATTTCAATAGATAGAAATCAGAATGGCAGGACAATAATTATATTCTGATTGGATGGCCGAAAGACAAGTGGTAAAATTCGATCAGGATGCTTAATAAAACAAATGTGGACTAATAACGAGGGTTGCGAAGCAGGACAATTGAGCGCCGCCGTCTGGGCGCCGCCGTTTGGGCGCTCGCCGTTTGTGCGCCGGGACTTTTGGGCCCCGCCGATTGGGCGCTGGACATTTGGGCGCCGAAATTTAGAAACATTAAAAATAGTCCACGATTCTTCTGTAAATATTATTTTTTGCAAAAAATTTTAAATGACATTGTTCACGGTGTAATAGATTTGATATACAGTGTAGTCCATTAAGTGTGCAACAAATAGGACATTTTTTTATTAGTTGTACAACCAAACTTTAAATGCCGCCAGGAGTTAGTGCATGTTCGATAACCAAATCAGATGCATTTAGAATGGCTCCAAGTCAAACAGCATACAGGGCAGGACAAAAAGTATGAAATTCGTTCAAGAATAAAGTTACCTTATTTAAAAAAACGATAGCAAAATTTTATTGAGAAGTTGTTTAGAATTAAAAGTTATGCTCAAATACAAACTCACGGCCTCCTATTCAAATTTTTATTCTTTTTTTGAAAACTTTGTATTAGCTCCGTATGATACATATTTTTATTATTCTGATTTTATACGTATTTAAAGTAGCCACAACCACCTTACTTTTAAATAAGTTTTAGCAACTTGAAGCGTATTTGTAAAATTTACTTGCATTTATATTTTTTTAGGTAACCGTCAACTTCATGTTTGTTGCAACGATATTTAACAGAACTTTAGAATTTCGCAAATATTCTTTTTAACAAGGCAAATGCTTTACTAATAATAATTACACATAAGTAAAGCCTACAATTTTATTTCAAATTCTTATGAAAATGTTTCATGTAGAACAAAAATTATCGAAGCGTCTCTGTTATCTCGTTATCTATTAAGTTCATGGTAAAATGGTTTATACTAATGACAGTTACAAGAAGACATTATGTGGAATTATTAAAAATAATTAAGCAACATTATTAGAAGTTTCAAACTATTTGAAAATGTATACTACTGGCGCCCAAACGTCCGGCGGTCAAAAGTATGGCGCCCAAACGGCGGCGGCCAAAGGGCGGCGCCTAAACGGCAGCGCCCAAACGGCGGCGCCCAAATGTCGCGTACCGCGAGGGTTGATAGGAAGAAGATTAAACAATTAAAAAAAAATCCAAATTCGACATTCTGTTTTGTAAACTTCGAAGTTTTATATAACCAAATTTAAATTGTCGTAAATAAAAATATCACCAGCAAAGTTATGTGTTAATTGAAAGGTAGTGTAAAATATAAATGAATACTACTTCATTTGAATACACCTTGTATAGATGAGAGGTTCAGTAATTCTGCATATCTTATTACAAATCAGACTAAACTCTGCATTTTCAAAACACACGACTAGAAATTACTTAACAAAAATTTATGTTTTGAGCCCTTATACGTATCATACTTGGAGGTTTGGTTACAATATCTTTCAGTGCCCAGTACTAGAACATTATATAAGTAACATCTTCTGTAAAACCCTTTTCCAATGCTTAATGGCGTACCACAGGGTTCACTACTAGTCCAATATGGTTTGTTCTCTATATTTTTAGCTCTCTGGTTCTGCAGATTGAGAGTATTTTCTTAATATTATTTCAGATGCCAATGTCATATATAAATGGCTTTTAACTCTTGCTAGTGATACATATTTGGAAAAGTATCTCTTCAGTATTAAAGGTTACATACTATATCAACAAAAATGTGTGGAACATGTACTAACTTTATTTACACGAATATTAACACTATAAAACATCCAGGTACTGTTAGTTATATATTTGAGGGTGAGTTTTAAACGAAATGCTATTACAGGATGGAAAATATACAGGCTACTACTGGTATATAGCAATAAACTGTATAGGAACATTGGAATTATATGCAATTTGTAATGTAATGTCCTGAAAGTGACAGAGCATACAAAACACTAATTGTATTATTCATTGTCAACTCTTTAGTACTTCTATTTGAACTACCGTATTATATAAGAACGTCTAATATAACTTTTGTACATATTTGGTGATCACGAGTAGTCCTAAGTAGAGAGATGTTTAATGGGTAAAGTTGTAGGGAGTTAAATGCTGAATCATAATTTTCTCAGAAAGTTTTCGCATTGTCAGGACTGCTAAAGTTTCTTGAAAAAAGTGAAATGGCTGGTTTTCAATTTGGATTAAGCGCAATGAATGGTAAAATAACATATTTAAATAACAGGTCGAATGAAACAGTAAACAATTTCTATTGATAAAAACTAAACATTGACGATTCAAGAAGCATTAGTAAAATGAATAAGAAAACAATACAATTTTTTAATTGACACATTTTAAAAAGGGATATAAAGAAATTCTATTGTTCTGGTTCTATTGTCTGCCACTGATTGATTATTGTGATATGTTGCAGAATAATGGAATGTAAACAGCTTTTTATATTCACTGTAGTTAATGCATATATTCTACTATTGACTCTCAACTACACGTAATTTTTGTAACAGGGTTGTGGAATATTTGGGAAGAAGGTGTCAGTGAACATATTTACTTAAAGTACACAAATTACATATTTTTGACATTTTGTTAGCAAATTTTTATATTTTTGGGCAATCTTCCAGAAAATAATTACTATGTACACTCGGGTGCTCTTGTGCTCTAAGTTAGCGCGTGCAGTAAGAGGAAAAACGGCTCCGAAGTTCCAACATACACCGACTCGAAATCGCATAAAGCGGTGGCCGTGGAAGCAGTAACAAAACAGCTGCAGAAATGCCTCAGATCGGCGCTCCAGCACTAAGTGCTTGGCTCTCCAGCACTAGTTGCTGTAAAGGGGGAATACAAAGGTCCAAGAATAACAGACCAAAAGTAAAAGGAGTCTAGAGCGATACTCACCCTGGAAAATTCCAGGCAATGTGTGACGCCACGTGGTCGCATATAAAATCCGCCGAAGGCGTAGGAATTAATCTTCCTCAACGTGAGCTCGGGGACATCGGAGCCACTCAAAAGTGTAGGCTTACATTTCACAATCAAAAGAAATCAACAGCAGCCTCATAAAATCCCACCGAAGCTCTTCAAAACGCTAAACCACCATGGAGTCGGTTTGCCGGGCGAGAGCGGAAAAAAGCTCAAAAACAAAAGCGTGCGCCCAGAAAATTTTTCAAACAAGATCACTCAAGTAGGCTCGCTCACAGAACTATCACGCGAACAGATGCGCCACAGCGGACCGAATACTACAGAATGCGGAATTGAACGGCGGCGCAAATGAAACGTAACAATCTTTTATCGTAATTAACGACGCAAATACACTCCTACACGTAGCATTAATTCCAGCAGTAATTACTGCCGATTTACAAAGGCATACAGTAAAACTACTTAGACATGTCTATTAGTTTGGAATTAAAAAATACCTCTTACTAAATTGTTACAACTACCACAAATGTCAATATGTGTGTAGGTAACACATATTTTAATTCATTAGAATTCGTTCTGCTTCGAACCCAATGTTCAGTAACTAAACTAAATGACTTCATTTAAACATGCTCATCCTTCAGCTTTACTCTGACAGTTAAGGTAATAATGTATAATAAATTTTGAAGTGCATTTTCTAAGAGGAAATATGTAAGCATTTACAGTATTATTCCATTATATCGAAAGCAAAGAAAGCCTTGAAAATGATTTAACCGAAGGACTTTGCAAAAATGTATTGATGTACAAAGAAATCGAAAAAGATGGAAGGCCACGTGACTACGTAATATACGTACCCTATTTAACACTATTTGCAACCATGGTTACATAACCAAAAACAAAGAGAAGCAAAAAAGTACATTCGAGAGGGCCCCAGTATCTGAAGACCAACGAAGGCCTTTTTGTAAAGAATAAAAGAGGTAAGTTGAATAGATTAGTCTTGTATTTTGAACAGCTTCTGAATGAAGAGGAACAAAGTTCAAGTGAAGACGAATACCATTTGGATGGAGAAGAAAGAATAGCCGAAAAATGTATCAGTGATGGTGCTAACAGAAGAGAAAGTATTTCCGAGTTAAATAAAAAGACCTTCGAAACGACTTTTTAAAAAACACTTTTATTTTACAACGGCAATGCTGCTCATTGAAGCTCAAAGATACAGACAGACAATTTCTTACATCTAACGTTTACTCTAAGAAGCTGAAGATAAAATATTATGTACCAGCTTATATAGTATTGCTAATCAGTTAAGATAAGCTTATCTTCCAAGTATGTCTCGAGACCAGTGGCGTAACTTGGTACCCGCAGACCTCGCGGCCGCGGGGGGCTTTGAGTCTGAGGTGGCCCGAAGGGCCCCTTAATTGTTTTTTTCTTTCATTCAATAAACGCAAGCAGGAAAAAATCTTTCTATTTTTATTTTTATCATAATGGGATGTCCACGCAAAAAGCAAAACTAGTTTTGAATTGCCGGCCTTTAAATTCAAGCTGCCAGATTGTTTTGGAATATGGGGCATAGGGTAATGAAAATTGCGAATGTCCTGCAGTTCTAAGGAAAAATTGCGTTCATTTAATACTGCCGTATTGTAAGAATTCTATAATTTAACAACATGATCAGTAAATGTAGGATTTATGGATTGTTTTGACGCTTATCCCTATCCTGATTCTGTTAGCAGCAGAGTTGCCAACTGTAACGTAATTACCTCATCCGTAATCCGTAAGGTACTTACTTTACGAACTACAATCCCGTAGAGGCGCGAAAAAATACTAGGATTGACAGTGTGTCGATTATTGTTTACATTTGTGCATTTTAACTTGGTGAATAGTGAAGCTTTGATTTTTTTTAGTAGACATTAGACGTCGTTCATTGTCTCAACTTGGTGATTAATGACACAGTTAAAGGTGTAAGAGAAATTGAATCTTTTTTGCTACTGTTCAAAACATCTACACATTTTTTTGATTAAGCATAAATCGGTGGGATCTTTTATCTCAATACGAGCGCATCCCATATAAAAAATAAATTTAACCGTATACGATGGTCTTCCAGAACCCAGACTCTTACCGCAATTAAATTACGTTTTAAATATATTACTTCTGCTCTTAACAAAACAATATTAACATAAAAAAAGGAAGAATGCGATGAGGAGAGAAGAATCCTAGCCAGCGTCCATAATTTTAATTTGTGATTCTTTATGTTTTAGTGAATAACATTTTGGGGGAACTTGTAATCACAAAAATCCTACAGAATCCAGACACAACCTATATTAGAAACCTCTAGAATATTTTATAGAAATATCGAAGTGAGTACCTTAATGCTGAATTAGAAGCAACTTAGCCAACAACTGGACCATAAATCCTACATTTAAAAATAAACTCAGACCGAAAGTTAAAAGATATTTTGACGAACTTTTGGAAGATCAAAGATTATCGGATTCTAGTAAGTATTTTAAAGTCAACATTTTTTAAAGAGCTTTAGATATCACAATAACTCAGCTAAGTCAAAGCTTTGAATCTATGTTTCAAAGGGTAAATCTTATTAGTTTTTTAAATCCAAAGACTTTGTGCGAAATGACTGAGAAAGATATCTTTTCCAAAACAACAGCTTTTCAAATATTTTATAAAAAAGATATTGCCGCTTCATTTCCTATAGACATTTGTTCCTGTGCAATAAATTCTTATAATCTAGATAAACTAAAAGAGTTTAAAAGCGTGAAACAATTTGCTAAGTATTTAATAGTTGATAATCGGAATCTATCATCATTTTTTTCCTGAAATTGCTACAGCACTGTTATTATTTTTAACATTATCTGTTTCGGTCGTTTTAGCTGAAAGAAGCTTCTCTAAATTAAAAATTATTAAAAATTATGTCAGAAACAGTAAATATTCATCAGGAAAGATTGGAAAACCTATTTTTATTGTCCATTGAACCGGGAGATAGCTGATAAAACTGGAATTTCAAGCGGTTATTACCGATTTTGCAAACATTAAGGCCAGGCGCACATTGCTTAAAATCTCGTTTTTTTTTTAAACTATCTTAGTTAAGACATTGTTTTGTAGTGCCTAATCTTATCATTATTAATTATGATTATGTATTATTATTATTATTGATGTTTTTTCCGCTTGACTTTATTAAGTACCTGTAAGGGGTTCGCAGCAAATTTTCGCGGGGGGTCCCGAAATCTGAAGTTACGCCACTACTCGAGACTGGATGCACGTGCATGCAAGGTTACAGAGTCAGCGCTTTAAAAAATTGCTTCCTTGTTCTTGAAGGTTGCAAGGTAAACATTCTAAAACAATAAGGGGATCCGTTGCATACAATGTAACTGGCGTGTGTAAGGTAACTGAATAATAAAAAGAATGCAGGAAAAAATAATTTACCACTAGAAATTTTAAGCAAGGCGCAGAAGCACTGGTATCGTGAGTAGATAAATTAATAGTAAAGATTTGAGATGCAGAACACATGCTAGTGAAATGGAACAACGCTTTAGTCTACCCCATACACAAAAAGGGAATAGCGCGGGCTGCAATAACTTTTGGAAATATGTTACAAAGTATTAGCAATGATTCTTATGAACCGCGTGGGCCATTACCAAACAGAGCTAATAGGGAGTACCAAGGAGGGTTTAAAAGAGAAAGCTCGACAACAAACCATATCTTTATTATTTAAGCATTCACACACTGTTGATGAACAAGCCTATGACTCGATAGATAGGAATAGGTTATACGACACGACGTTAATTAATTGACTCGTCGAATTAGCGGTCTGATTTCACTAAGGCGGGCATGCTAACAAAGAAACACGCATTTTGATATCCAACTTTACTATTTTATGTTTGATATAGCTGAGGCGCTTTTTGTGCCATTGTAGCTCTCAGGGTGAGATAGTTTCGGGCGCTTTTTAAACCGCGCTCTGGTGGTTTATTCGGTTCGGCATCGGGGTGGCGTTCATCGCCTCCTTTGTATTTTGCCGCACATGTGGTTTGATTGAGCGCAACGCTACTTATTTAAATTAATTTGGATATTTCTGCATACTTAAAGTAACGGTTTTCTTAGCTTCGGCAACTTACGAGCGGTTTTCGCCTGTGGGTCAAATTTATGAGCCGGACGTTTCCGGAGCTGTCAATGAGCTGTTCAGAACTTTGTTTTCTTAACAGAATGAATTACGTCTGCGGGCCGCTTGGCCCATTCTCGGAATTTGGACTCCGCCGGCCGCCCGTTTTTCTATACATGTTCTCATCTTCGATTCCTGCACGTTCTTCGCCTTTAGACGTTTGGACATATTTGTTGCTTTTATTCGATTGCCTATGTCGTTAGCTGCCTAAAAAGTTCACTCTATACGGCGTCTTCCTATAAAGGATTTTAATTCGTTCGGGCCGAGACGGTATTGCTGCCATCTGGCCCTTGAGGGTGTAGCAGTTATGATCTGGACATGTCGAGAGGGCTCATTCGTTGCGATTTTTTTTATTCCTAGGCCAAACTCTTATCAAACTAAAAGTAAGTCGATGATGACTACGGTACACAATTTATATTTGATCAAAGGTATTACCGAACTAATTGAATAGATTTAGCGGCATGTAGCTAACAACATGTGGGGGGCTGTGCTCTGATTGAAAGCAGCGTTTTCATATTGTAACTAATAAGGGGTTACGAGGATTTTAGTTTTGACAGTCAGCGTAACGTCGAACTGTCTCATCGACATTAGATAACATTTTCGAATAGCAGGAGGACTATTCTAGCATCATAAGTGTTTCACTGACGTATTCAGCAGTTCAACAGCAGATATTCTCAAGATTAGATTGTTTCTTGAAATACATTATATATACAAGAACGTATAATAGTTCTACTTAAATAAGTAGTATTCTAGATTAAAAAATTCTGATAAAACTTTGCTTTGGTACCTATTTATTATACACCTTTGGTCGTAGAAAATTTGTATTCCATTTAATGTATTTTAGAAAAACTTCCATAAGCCTAATTTAGAAACAATAAAAGTTTAAACCTGTTACGGTGTCAATCATCTTCAGCGCTAATATTTATATTTATATACTCGCCTGGAGGATTTTGGTTTTCGGGTGCGACTTTTAGTATTTGCGGTTAGTGGTCTGTTCATTTCATGTTGTAATAGAGTCCAGATTGCTGCAGTTCGTAGCTTCACAGAGCCTTGAGTGTTTTGGCTTATCGTCTCATGTTTGAATTGAAGATAGTACATTAGTTCTTACCAGTAGGCGGATTTTGGCGGTGTAGCGATTTTTAGGAATTTTGTCTTCTATGGTGGTTCGACGGATTATTGCGGCGAGTGTGGTTGGCATTTCAGCAATATCTTGGCCTACATAGAGTGGCTTTGCATCTTTTGTTCACGTCACGGTGTATGCGGATTCGCCCTAATTTGCGCTGTTGGTATGCAGCCGTTAGTATCGGGTCAAAAGAACAAGGCCGGTTTTCCCCGATGGAATGCTTCCTGTTTGGGAGCTACGGGGAAAGATTTCACATTTGCATTACTTAATTGTGTTTCTGATTTTGTGTGTGCCTGTGCACACTTTTGCTCGAGTGGTGTCCTTCAGGTCCTTCAGCTACGCGAATTGCTAACGCATTCGATAGGATTCCTTCAGAAGCCGTTGAATGTTGCCGTTGATTTTATCTATTTAATTCTTGAACGTTAACCTCTCACTTTTTCATTTCGCGTGTCATGATTTTGGGCAGGCCTTCGTTGAGCACTCCGCTCAAGCCTCGCCGGAGCTTAAGTTGTGTAAGCTATATGATATTCAGTCTTGAGAATCTTATTTCAAACTTTTAACCTTTTTATGTAGTATGTTTGTTGATTAGACGTAACTCTGTTGGTAATTTTACGTTTGATCGTTCATTATATGTAAGAACATGTGGTCCTTGCCTGTAAGGCGGATCTGAGATATTTAGGCTAGTTCCATTATTCTAGCTCGTGTATTGGGTGCGCCCAGAGTACTTTATCAATTACATTCAAGTCCCCCCTGTACTGACTAATGTATATTGTTATTCTATTTGAATATTACACATTCTTACTATTTACTTGTCTTATTTTGTTACTGCGACCACCTTTCGAATTATCTGGCGGTTGCCTGCCGTTTTGGAATGTATGAGTTCTCATTTCTATTTTAGCGCATTTGTTGTAGACTCGTTGATTGTATTTTAGTAATTTTTTAAAAAACTGTACTCTGTTTACCGTTTACCTACACGCTGTCACCCCTGTTTTGCTAGCCGGTCCCTTAAATGTGCCCAAGTAGTCTCGCAGTAATTTAGGAGTAGAGTATACAAGTCGGAAATTTGGTATCAATCCTTGGAAACATACGAAATAAGAAAAGCTATTCACGTTTAAGGCTGTAATCTTCATTGTAGGCAAAATTACCCTGGTTGGTTTTATCTGTAATTTAGATATTGCCTCACAGCCATTATTGTTCTTTGAATCAAATTTTGAATTATTGTTGTCAACTAAAATGTTATCGTATATCCTTGCAAATATAAGCTCTTTTAAGCATTTGTTTAATGACGTAAACCTCTAGATTAGACAAATACAGTGTAAAAGTATATTTAATGGCCCACTTATAAATGTAATGAGTGATGATGAATAAAGAAGTTCTACAAAGTTATATTATAAAACTTCAAAGTGCGAAACGAATCGTTTGCCTAGAGAGAAATCCAGAAGCAGTTCATAAAGTTCCTACGCTGGGGAATTGAACCCCGGACATTCCAGTCAAGAAGCGTATTTCAGCTAGCTAAACCACGACCTAAAATTTTATTATTTACTTTATTATCAGTAACATGAATGTGATACTAAACACTCTTCGCTGTTTTATCCAAAATAAAACAGCACATATTTAAATTACCGAGGTAAACAGTGTTTAAACTGATAAGCATAACTGATATTTCTCTTCGTAAAATAATAACTCAACAATTCTAACAAACCAAATGTCCGATGTAGCAAGTTAAAAACCGGACATAACAGAAACCATTGATAGAGTAATTTAGAATGATATAATTTCAGATTGTAGCATATGCGAGACGAGAAAGAGTTGTGGGCCCTATCGTATACGGAACGTTAACAAACTTCTTTTACTACCTCTTCAAATTTGTTTAGGTTTTACAGTCTCGTGCGTATTAACTTAGTTTTGGCCGGAATATGCACCACCCGCTTTATCCTGCCGTGAAAGAAATTTAAATAATATCTGCCTCCGTTCACGATTAAACATATGCGCTGTTCAGCAGATATTCTGTAAATTTATTAGCGGCCATCGCGTTCAAAGCAACCTCAGCGATGAGTAAACAATTCTAGCGAGATTTTTTATATTAATATGTACGAGCCCTGTACGCGTAACTGGTTAAACACAACTTTCGTTCCTTACTAAATTAAAATAAAAACATTCGTTGAGAATTAATTTAATAAGCGAAATTACCATGGCTTATAGCAGGGTATATTTCACGAAAATTTAATATAATCTATATTTGGAAACAAGTAGAGTACCTACTATGGGCACATAATAAAATTACATCCTCATCTATATACATAAAAGTTCACGACGCTACACTCCATGGAGGATTTTGGCCTGACACTCGGCGGGCCAGGGCTCCGGCGTACCTTTAAGGGCCTTCTATGGTTTTCAACGAATTAATGAGTACGCTATAACGATATCAGCAACAGATTATAAAACTTGTAAAACAAATACTCCGTGTAAATGACCGAGAGTCACGCTTGCCTTGAGCAGTTTCAGTATTATGCCCCATTATTTTTCCGCAACATAGGTAGGGCCTTAGTATTTGGGTTGACATGTACGAGTCTGTCGATTTCAGAGATGTGGTACCACATCTCTGGTCGATTTAGTTTGAACCCCGACCCATAAATTTAGAAAAGCGCAATTTGTGTAACAGAGCTCGGGAAATGTTTCTTCGCTGATGCTAGTTTTAGTAACACACACAAATACATATTTATGAATGTCACTGAGGATATTGGTTTGCTTTTATAAACAGCAATAGCTTTCTTTTGCCCTTACGTTTTATTAGAAACTTTTATCAACGACGAAAATATTTTCGTTGCTAGCTATTAATTTATATCACTTAAAACACTTTTCTGCTCAATAATTCGTGTTTTGATATTGGGAAGTTATATATATTTTATGACAATCATTGCAAGATATCAAATAAATTAAATGGCAGTTTTCTAGATACAAAGTTTTGTCTATAACTTTGGGAAGTGTTGTTTAAAATTAGTAATAAACGCCAGTTGTTAACAGTCATATAAATCTTTGGTTCAATAGAATTTCATGTTTCTCAATTATAAATTCAGACTAAGTCGAGTGATATTGTATTAAATTAGATATATTTAATATTATAATCATTAACATTTCTAAAGCATTAAACAACGCATCTGGTAAATTTGAAAAATTATATGTTGATGAGTTAATGCACGAAACTACTAAGAATTTTAGGTAGACAACATTTTAAAGCCCTAAAATTATCTACCGCTAATCACAACTACAGTTATAATTATGTAACAGTATTTTATTATTGTTTGTTTTTGTAATTCATGTTTCTAGGTGGGGCTGCGAGTTGTAAGTTATTTAATATAAATACAGTACTATCAATGTCCATGTTCATTTCACTGTGAGTTGACTTAGTATACAATTGTTTTCATTTTTGGGCTGGCCTTCCTGCTCACAAAAAATACTCAAACCCTCTCATTCCCTCAATAAGTTTCTAACTCTTTAGTAGGTAATTACCAAACATATTAACCTGGTCCTCTCAATCAATAATAAATAATAATCTACGTTTTCTAAATTACTTCCTAAAAAGTGGAATAATTGGAAAGATATCAGACAACACGTATATGGATTCTTAAGCAAGTTTGAAAATTTACTGAAATAACAAATTTTAAATTAGTACTGTAACTAAAGTTCTTTCTGCTTCAATTATGAACAAACATTAAACAAACACTTATGACATTAGCGAATTTAGCTCTAAATATAGAATATTTGTTTGGAAAAAACAAGCTCAACATCGGTCAATAGTTTCTTTGAGGCTCACTTAATTGGAACAGTTATATATTTGCTGTGCTAGCAAATCGGTAATTTCCTTTTGAATCGATCAGCTAAATGAATAAACCATTTATTATTGTTGTAAAGTTTTTTGAAAAATAATATTTGTAAGTTCCAGTTCCATGTGAGAGTATTCTAATGTTTTTATATTAAAAACGGTACTATTTCTAACCTTTTATTAAAATTATTAACTTTTTTGTTTGAATTGTGTTTGGAACTATTAAATCTAAAATATTCATGAAATTTTTACAGTATAATAAAAAAATATTCTATTAAATTTGCTTCTAAGTTTTAGTGAAAGCGATTCTCCGTATTTAAATGTTTGGTGTATTGTCCATAGGATTGTACAACCGAATCAAAATTGTAGAAGACAACAAAAGATCCAAAAAATATTTTAAAACCAGGGAGAAACTAGAAAAATCTCATGGAGAGGAACACAAAATTTCTGGAATATATTAGTAATAAATATTATTTTGATCTTCATTTTTGTCACAAACTCTGCCAAAGAAACAGCATCTAATAATAGCATTTTAGGAACATTCCTAGACTCTTGGCGGAAATTTCCCGTCATCAGTGACGTATACGTCACAAATGGGTATCGTTCTTTACGCAACTGCACCCAAAATCCTAACAAAGTAAACTGCTCAACAATTGAAGTGGCCCAGCAACAAAAATTATGCTACCATTTTATTTTAAAACAAACCAATATCGTAAGTAGCTGTCAAGTGTAGTATTTGTTGATACAAGCTTCTGTTAGAAATAAAATAAGATTGTTACAATATGATGCTATAAAACTTAATATTTATTATTTTAATCGTAAAGGTATTTTTTACTTATAATTTATTTACATTGTTTTAATGCGGTTTGTGTTCTTATACTATGCCCAGACGATGTCAGGAAGTACATCATGTCATAGGAGGTCCCACTCGATACTAATTTAAAAACTGCGTTTAAAAAATATTTAAAAAATGTTTTTCTCTCACTTCGTTGTTTTATAATTAATTGTGTTAAAGACAACAAATTACTGTTAATTACAGTGAAACTATATTAAAACATATTACATATACTATTTTCGTTCTTCCATTTGAAATTATTGTGCTGCTGTATGCTAATTTTTTGATGGGTCACATCAATTGGTGAGCAGTTTACTTACAAGAGTTAGCGCACAATATAAAGAAACTCCAGCAACAGAGATGGATTATTTCTGCAGAAGGCTAGAACATATCATTAATACAGAAATTAGGGATAGAAAAACGCACGGGAAGGCGGCGTTAAAGCAAGAATAATGAAAAGAAGTTTAAGATGGTTTGGATATCTTATGCGTATTCAGAATCAGATATTTTTCCCGAAAAGTTTTTATATGGAAAACATCTAAGTGAAAATAAACAGAAAGACCGTGAAGACCATGAAACGAAGACACACGAGCTGCAATGAGATACCAGGATTTAGATGAGCATGCAGTTTTCGACAGAGATAGATGGTGATGAGGAATCGGCATCTAGCTGTGTAACCCGTTAATATATAGGGAATGGAGTAAAAATCTTGGGGAGGTATAATGGAACAAGACAGCCAGAGTACGACCGGTGAATAAAATACTGCTTTGATAAACTCTATAGAACACAGTTTTTGAACTGCTCTTATGTTAGGATCGTTTGAAAACTGAACGCTGGCACGTATTCGACGCTCAAAGAAAAAAGGGGTTAGTATTCATTAAGCACCTGTTCCTGCTCCATATGTACGTAATCGAGCAGAAAGGTTGCATGCGGAGTATTATTTTGTTCCGTGAATATCTTTACGTGCCAATTTTAAGCAAATTACGACGATTGTCGGATATTCAGCTTCTCCAAAACGCAATCTGCACAATTTAAATTCAGCATTCCGTCTCGATCTTGAGTTTCGCGGAGTTTCACCTCTACCGATGATGAAATACATTAAAAAAAAGGATATCCTGAATTGTGTCTCGCCACGCCTCCGGCATCCCGACGGAACCTTGGGAAAAACTTCCGTTCATTGCGTGTGCGTTCACGGTAATTGCTCGTAAACAATCATTGAACGGCCGCTGTACATCCTTTATCATCCAGCCGATGGAGCTGGGTTTGTCGTCACATGACGTGTAGAATCACGTAAAAGTTCGCCGTAAAAATTCTGGAGAAGCTTCCCATTTTGGTTCCGCCTTCGAGTGACAAGTCTCATTTGCGAGTCCGCCTTCATTGTTCAAATTTGACAGCCAGCCAGTCAGTGCAGCTCGGCCATGATTTTGTGTGATGCTCGAGGTCTGCTTCTTCTCTTGCTTCTCACATTTTGTCGCCGATAAAATTGCACTTCAGCTAAGTCTAGTTTGTCTTTTTATATTGTATATGTAATGTACTGTTAATTTAAAAAGCGCTAGAATAAGATTTTGTGCTCCGAACCAGTGTATCGATATTGTGTTCCCTTGTCGAATTCTTTCGCAGGCGAGTCCATCCGGTAGTTGGAAATAGACCACAAAATGTATTTCGGGCTCATGATGATGTTTTACTTAAGATTTGTTGTTTTTTAGGCAATGCCCTTGACAAACTAACTTTGACAAATTTCCTCGCCTTCGGCGTTTGTAGTTTGTCTTGTGACATTGCCAAAAACAAGAATCTTTCGTAAAACATTTTTACCGGAAAAATCATTTGCCCTAATACATTATTACTGATAAAAATTCAGCCTATAAAATAGTGCATTTTGGTTAATATCATCAATATGCGTAGTATAGCTGTTGAAGAAGAGAAACTATAACCCGGCATAGTGTAGTGGCTAGGATACCCGACTCTCGCTCAGGAGACCCGTGTTCAGTTCCCGCTACCGCAAACTTTTTAAAAATTGAGTCGCAGTTTCTATCTTCACGTTCAATTATTACAAATAAATATATTATTGCAAATGATAATGTAACAGATTAAGTGTTTCACGTAATATGTACTTTCTTGTTTAATTTATGACAGATTCAGCATGTGGCTAGAATCAGTTAAATATCATTTAGTTCATGTTTATTCTATCTATGCCTGAAGTTTCACAGATTTTCTGTTTAATTATATTGACTGAAAGGCCAAGAAGCTTATTTTACTTAAAATTATCTGCACCGGCAAAAACATCTGTCTGTATTTTTGACCCACACCTGCGTAGAGCACACCTGCTCAGCAGAGAAACCAATCCTTGCATAAGTTGAATAGCTGAGGTGGACATTTTTACATTGGAAAATTCGAGTTTGTCTATATCAGTGTAGATAGCAGCACTCGGCAGTACAATAAAAAGAGCAACAATTGTGGGTGGTTTCTTATTTAAAACGCCAGCTTTAAGCTACATGAAAATTGGGGAATCGGATTGCGACGTAAGGGGCATGGAATTATATTGCTCTGGAAAAGTTAAATTATATCTTTTACCTTTATAATACTTATACCTAACTACATACTCATCTTCAGTAAAAAATCGTACCTGAAGAAAAATATTTAGAAGTCACAAAAATTACCTTTTGATCGAAATGATTTATATGCGATTGACCTCTGAATAATGTTTTAAAAATCAGAAATATTTAGGTATGACTTTTAGCCAAGACAAGTATGTAGTTGCAATAAGACCGTAAAGAAAAAAATATGAATTTTTAAACTAGCGAAATCTAAATTTTTTGCATTACACTTTCATTTTACAATTATTAATAAATAAAAATACCTACAATTAGTTTGTTCTTATCTGCACTTCTGCATTGTTTTGCACGTTTACGAAATACAATCAATGGTTGGTTGAAATTCAAAGAAGTACAAGGCACAAGTAATGTTTGAATATGGTGACATAGTATAAATTATTAATATTATATGATTTTACATTGTTTTTAGAGAGGAATTAAACTATTATTTACCTAAAATGAACAAACAAAAACAAACAACTCTTCAACATTTTTTGGTGAAACAACCCACTCCAGAAATAGTCCAGGGGCAGGCGGATTTTTTAAATGTAGAGGACGCTGGACTAAGTTCAAGTTCAACACACGACAATGCGTCACTACTTAATAGATTCATCTACAACAAAAGGACAAGAAGATGATGAAGATGTCGTTTCAGCAAATAACGCCACTTTCAGTGAAAAAAGCACCACAGTTGATGTTGCCAAGTATATGGATTCCAAAATTATTTCTGATCTTAACAAGTACATGTTCAAGTATGCTATGGTCCCCGGGAAAAAAATTGTGTTTCCATATTCTGTTCAGATAAAATATTTGTCAAAAAACACTTTGAAACTTTTCACAGCTAACTCATCCATACTATAACCATGCTATTGTTTGCTGTAACTATAAAAATGTTTTGCACATTATGGCACCTATCACTAAACGTCAATGATCATGCTCGTAACACCATCATTTATAAGCACTCCGTTTTGTGCCGGTATCGCATAAAAACAACTGCTTACGCTATTGTATGCTTGCGAATTTTTGCTGTTCGTATTACAATATTATTATGGGTCATTTACTTTAATCCTGTTAACTTTCTAATTATAATCATAGTTGTACAAGTGTTATACCTCGTGTCATGTTTTGAGGATCATAACCTGATCTCACTTTTTCTGTCATTGCATGCGCCAATGGATGTTCACCATATTACATCATGCGTAATTAACTATCCCGTTACATTTTGCTGCTTAGAAATTGTATTTCTGCTATTAAATTTAGCACCATGTAACTTCAAGCTACACACATTGAGCTGTATTTTGTCATGTACTGTAATGCTTGTAGGTTCTCGTCTTGATTCAATCTTGTATCTCAATCGCATATATGTGATCTACTATGTAATGTGCAAACCCTATACGAAACTAAAAACTGCATCGCTCCTGTTAAGATGGAACAACTCCAAAATTATACTGTTTTTCCTTCTCTTTGCATACTGCACTCGCAATAAGCTGATGGTACCTAAACATACTTTTTCATCAATATTCTTATTTTTATTTTCAAAATGACTTTATCATCCTTATCCGTTTACTATCAAAACTGTGGTGGTTTTAGGACTAAAACTCAGGAGCTTCTTATAAACATTTTAGCAAATAATTATGATGTGATTGTTCTCGTTGAAACATGGCTTGTAGCAAGTGTGAATGAGGCAGAATTCATAGATGCACGATACACTGTATTCAGACGAGATAGAGACCGTGTGCTTACTTGTAAAATGGATGGAGGTGGAGTTCTGGTAGCAGTACGCAAAGAACTCTTAGCGACTCGCCAAAGCGTCTGGGAGAATGCACAGGTTGAGGAAATATTCATCAGTATACCTACAAGTTCTCTAAACGTTGTTATATGTGCTGCTTACATACCCCCTGGTTCACAGATAGGTACTTACGAAATATTTCTAAAGAATCTCGAGCAAGTCTTAACTAAAGATGCTAGCATTATATGTTTATTAGGTGATTTTAACTTACCCAATATCTCTTGGACCTTCCCTTGTGGATGCATTCAGGGCATCGCTAACATTAGTTCATCTTCGAATGCAGGTTGCTCTAGTGCCTTATTGCAAACTATGTCGTATATAAATTTACATCAGTATAGCTGTATACAAAACCAAAATGGCAAATATCTCGATCTCGTTTTCTGCAATCGCGAAGTTAGTGTTGTGCGCAGTAGTGACCCTCTTCTTCCTGAGGACAGACACCACCCTGCTTTAGTGCTGGATCTCTTAATTGTGCCTCCAACCAAATTAAAAAATAAAGAACCCCGGAGACCAAACTTCAAAAAGGGTGACTACAATGCTATCAATGTCGAAATTAATTGCATTGACTGGGAAAGCGAATTTGACGACCTCTCAACAGAGGAAGCATTGTGTAATTTTTATGCCCACATCTACGATATAGTTGACAGACATGTGCCATTGCAGTCCTGCAGAAACGAAAAATTCCCTGTGTGGTATACTCCCGAATTGATTAAGTTATCTAGGAAGAAAAGCAAGCGGTGGTTAAAATGGAAGATCTACAAGAATCTTTCAGACTATAGGGAATATTCATTCTTACGCTCCCAATTTAAAAAATTGGCACGAAAATGTCACAAGTCATTCTTCGACACTGTAGAAACATCTATGCAATCAAACATTAAAAGCTTTTCGTCTTACGTGTCATCACTGAAATCTTCTGATGGATATCCCAGTGTTATGTCGTTCGCAGAGCGTAAATCCAATGACGCACAAGACATATGTAACATGTTTAACACCTTCTTCAAATCCACATTTGAACAATCCTCTATAGACGACTCTTTCAATCTCGATGAGCTAGCTCAGGGGGCACAAGATTCTGGCTTAGCGTCCATTCATCAAATTGTTTTAGAGGAACTAGAAGTCCTAAAAGGATTAAAGTCACTAGATACCAAGAAAGGCGCAGGACCAGACCGAATTCCTCCTTACCTTCTTAGACAGACTGCTTCCTCCCTGTACATTCCACTCACTTTAATTTTTAACAGGTGTTTAGAGGAAGGCTCCTTTCCTGGTACGTGGAAATTGGCCTACATCATCCCAGTGCACAAAGGCGACTCCCGTCATAAAGTTGAAAACTACAGGCCAATTTCTATTTTATCTAGCCTGCCTAAACTTCTGGAGAGGCTGGTTCATGACTGTATATATCCTGCTTTATCATCGCAAATTATTGAACAGCAGCACGGCTTTGTTAAAGGTAAATCTTCCACTAGTAACTTGCTTATTTCTTCTAACTTTCTTTTTCACAACATGGACTGTGGCTATCAAGTGGACGCAATTTACTGTGATTTTAAAAAGGCATTTGACAAAGTCGATCACCTCATTTTAATAAAAAAGATTATTTTTAATGGAATTCGAGGTAACTTACTGAGATGGTTTGTTTCGTATTTAAAAAATAGACAACAAGCTGTGTCCGTTTGTGGACGCATTTCGAAATGGCAAGCGGTAACCTCAGGTGTGCCCCAAGGCTCCATTCTCGGCCGACTCCTGTTCACATTATTTATCAATGACGTAGTCAAATGCTTCGAACACTGTTCTTTCCTTTTATATGCTGATGACATGAAATTATTTGCCACTGTTCGGTGTCTCAACGACTGTCTACAAATCCAGCGTGATTTGGAGAGGTTTTATACATTCTGTACCCAAAATAAAATCTTTCTTAGTTACAGTAAATGTAAACAAATTACTTTCACTAAAAACATTAAAACTATTGACCATAATTACCAAGTTGGTCACTATTACCTCGAGCGTGTAGACAGCATAAGAGACTTGGGTATTCTCTTTGACTCGAAGCTTCACTTTGATCGACATATCGAAAATATTGTCAACAAAGCATATTCTATGCTAGGATTCGTATTTCGAACCAGTCGACCATTTCGAAAACCTCAATCGTTTTTATTTCTTTATTTCACGCTGGTACGTTCCCAATTAGAGTATTGCACCACTGTATGGAATCCTCTATATGAGGTACATAGTGCAAGTATTGAAAGCATCCAAAAAAAGTTTTTACGTCGGCTAAGCCACAGGATGAGTGATACCAAACGTTCTTATGCCCAAATGTTAGTTGACTACAAATTACCTGCTCTTTCTGATCGACGTCTGCAGCTTGATTTAATGACTCTCTATAAGATATGTAATAACCTCATTGATTCACCATGTCTACTGCAACTGATAGAACTGAGAGTGCCCTCACGAAATACTCGACTCATGAGCTTGTTCCATCTTAGTCGGCCACGCACGAATTCTGGCATTAGAGATCCCACTAGGAGAATGTGCCACTTGTACAACGAGAAGATGAATGTCCTGGACATGTTTTTTGACTCTCAGCATACATTCAAAAATAAAGTTAGGCTAACTATTACATGAATACCTATTTCATGAAACATTTCCTGATTTACATTGCCTTTAAATCTAACAACTATGTTGTGAACTTAGATTAAGTTAATTTAGTACTTTTATATTAGTGAGGAATGGTTTAGGATGCAGGCAAGTTCTATTGCCATATAAGAATTTTTCTGTTAACAAATGTCTGTATCTGTGTTTCCTCCAATAAACAAATTTAAAAAAACATATTCAGCGGGGGGGGGGGGGGCTTTTGTAAATACTGCGAAGTATTTTCGAAGTTAGGTGGTGCACATGAATCCACACCTCTAAGCAAATTATTAGTAAAAACACCCCTGTAATGCGGATTTTAACGTAGCCCTATACTCTACTGTATTATTGCTTTATATTGCCCTGGGTTCGCTAGCTTAAACAGTCGGAGAGGTATAAGACTCTATTAACATTGTCAGTGCGGCTAAGGGCTAGCCAGTATTGTTTTGGAGTTGCTCGTTGTCACCTGGAATACTGAAATTACGATGCAAACACTGCCAGCAATAAAAACACAACACTTTACATGAAAAGACATATAAGCTGTAAAAAACACAAATACAAGATAATACATGTACATAAAACAACAAGAATGAACGACGTCCAAACATACAGTGAAAATAAATAATTCGAGTCTGCTTGATATATATCATTGGAATGGGGAGAAAACTGTCTTTCTTTTGATGCCAGAGCCAACTATGCGTTCCATATAAAAAAATACAACTTTATGCTATAACTTGGATTTCGAAAATATTTTTGAAAAATGTATTTATTTATTTATAATAAACTGACAGAACGGGCACGCGCCCAATAATACTGTAGCATTCTCGTATATATTACAAAACAAAATAACAAGAAAATTATAGTATACATAAAAGACAAATCAAAATAATAATATGTATATACAGCCAGGATAACCAGATATCCAAGTGATTCCTCAGTTTAGTTGTTAATTATGTAAAAAATGCTGGTAATAGTAATTTTTAAGAACAGTTTTAAATTTAATGAAAGGTGTATTAAATATATTAGCATCAGAATCTGCAATTAACCTATTAGCACAAATGAGCATTCTGATAATAGGAGAGTACTTGCTCAGGTTTGTTCGGTAGGATGGTACATAGCTTACGTCACGAGGCCTTGTCCTGTAAGCCGGAATATAAAGACTGACAAGGGGTAGCAAGTTGGGACAGTCGATGCGATTATTTAATAGTTTAAATATAAACAATGCGTCCATAATTTCTCGACGATAACAAAGTTTAATGACTTGAAATTCTCGTCTCACATTTTGGTATAAAGAATAATCAGGATACCGACCATGTTTCTTATAGTAAATAAATTTAAGATATTTATTTTGGACAGTTTCAAGTTTATTTTGGTACGTCTCCACGCCAGAGTTCCAAACTCTGGATCCATACTCAAGTTTTGTCCTGACGAGCATTATAGAGCAGATTAATAGCAGCAACAGACTGAAAATGAAAAGTATTCCTCATCAAGAAACCAAGGCTTTTCAATGAGGAGGACACTGCACACTCTATATGAAACTCCCAACTCCATGTAGGGACAAAAACTACACCCAACTCTTTAATTCGGAACTCCTTACGCAAATTATTGCTATTCATAGTATATTGAGTCGCGACTGGGATTTTATTTAAGGTATACGTAACATATTTACATTTTTCTACGTTAAAATAAAGTTTATTTAAAATACTCCATTGTACTTAAGAATCAATATCCTGTTGAAACAGTTTGACATCATTGATGTCATTTATTTCCTTATAGATTTTAAGATCGTCAGCAAATAATAATCCACGTGAGTGCTTCAGGCAAGAACACAAGTCATTAATAAAAATAAAAAACAATAGAGATCCCAAATTACTACCCTGCGGCACTCCAGAAGGAGTTAAATAACAATTTGAGTTACAGCCCATTAAACTGACCGATTGATATCTGTTAGTCCCATAGCTTACACAACAAGACATCACGATTAACCATGCCAAACGCCTTTGCAAAGTCCGTAAATACTGCATCCACCTGCCCACCTTCATCTATAACACTGCTTACAAAATCAACAAATGTAATTAAATTAGTATCAGTTGAGCGCTTTTCAAAGAAACCATGCTGTTCAATGACAATTTGATGTTTAACATGATAAAAAAAATTCGTATATACAATTTTTTTAAATATTTTAGGCGGTGTAGATATTATTGAAATTGGTCTATAATTTTCAATGGCTGATTTACTACCTGCCTTATGCACTGGTGTAATTCTAGCTATTTTAAATTTATCAGGAAATATTTTCATTTTCAAACATTTATTGTGGGTTTTGTAATAATTCCCAACAGGCTTTAAATATATAAGAAGGTATGCCATCTAGCCCAGCTGATTTCTTCGGTTTGAAGTTCTTTAAAGCAACTGCAACCTCTTCAGAAGTAATTTCTCCCAAAGCCAAAACGCCCACATTGCATGATTGCATGTACATCACAATGTGATTGATCCCTATATACACTACTAAAATATTCAGCAAAGGTATCAACAACTCTATCTTTGAGTATTTTCTGATTATTGTATTCGTAAGTTACTGTAGTATTGGTATCTTTTTGAATATTTTTTATATAATTCCAAAATTCATTTATATTTACACCAATGCTACTCTCCACTGAATTAGTATAATCCTTTCTAGCTCTTACAATTTTAGATTTGAGTTCACGTCTAATACGTCTAAATTCATGTAAATGGTAATCAGATTTATTTTTAGTCTATGATGAAAACGTTCAAGTTTTATAGGAGAAATTATATATCCCTGGTAAACCACACTGGATATTTATTTTTGTTACTGAAATTATATTTGATTTTGGGCACTGCTCGATCTAATATATTGTAGAAAATATTGTAAAATCTTCCAACCGCTTCATTAACATCTCCCACAACATCCAGGACATTCCAATCTCTATTTCTTAGAGAGTCATATATCAATTTGAAATCGGCTTTTTTAAAATCATACTTATTATTTAATACAGAATTATCACTTATAGGCATATCGGAACTAATATTAACGGTTATTAATAGTGATGGGCAGAATCGAATACTTTTCAGAATCGAATTCATCGCATTCGAATACTGTTGAGAATCGAATGATCGTTCGAATGCAAGCAATTCGAATGCAAAATCGCACTTCCGCATACAGAATCGAGTTGTGCGCTCTTGCGTTCGAATGCAAGCAATTCGAATGCAAAATCGCACTTCCGAATACAGAATCGAGTTGTGCGCTCGCTCTCGTATTGGGAAGTGGTGAGGTGAGACCTCGACTCGGCGGCACGCACAACCAGGGATACCGAGACGCTGCACGTGCACAAAACAAAAATAAAAATTTGTTTTGATTGTAGGCGGTTCAGCTTACCCTATTAAGACGGGGACCGCTGCACTTTTTCCTATAAGATGGCAGCACCATAGAAACAACACGGTATTTTAAAATCTGTTAGACGTCGTTCACAATTAAAATTAACCAATTATTTTCATATATATTGTTAGAAAACAACACGCTGAAGGGTGTGATCAAATTTCACCTGGATGCGAAGTCAAATAACAGAAATATTAAATAAATAAAATATAAATATTTGAATTTCTTTTTGGTCCAAACTTGACATGTTAATAGCTTATTCCCTAGATAATGTTATTATAAAACTAATTGTGGAATATAAACCACATTGCTAGACAAATAAACCTAAACGACAGATTTTAGTGCTAGAATTGTGACACTGGAATACGCGTTCACCATAATAGCTGCCCTAAACTTGGGCAACTGTTTGATAGATGGCGTCGTCAACTGTTCTGTGACGTCACATGACATACCTGGTGATTTGTGAATTGCGATTTTGGTTATGTAAATGGAATCCAGTTTTAGCGGCAAAATTTTGCTCGTTTATCGCAAAATTTGAATTGAAAGAAGTAAAACTGAAATGCGTTTGGTTTATGATGAAGGAATGGGGACACAGTGCTACATAAAACTCTAATTCCTGAATTTATTGATGAAGATAAAATATTGAAAAATACACGTTTGCTTATGAGCATCTTAACGAGACTCCTTTGGTTGCCACAAAACTCGGCTCACCGCCTCGTTTTGGCAATCAAACTCGTATCGTGAAGATGCTCATATTCGAACTTGTATCGTTAATATCTATAACATACCATTAATGGAAAATAATAAGAGGCTTTATAGTCGCATTATAACGCAGAGAAAATAACAAAAACAGAGAGTATCTATTATTAAACTACTTTATTTTCAATACATCGTCGTTTTCGTCCTCTCTATTGAACAAAAATAGTAATTAATCATAAGTACATAAAAATGCTACAAATTTTAACATAAGCTATGAATTCTAAAGAAAAAAGGCTCATTCTATTTATGGTAGTTTCTGATGATAATACTTTCTAGATTACAAGAGTTTTTTAAAACTAAAACGTAAGAAAAAATATAAAAACGTAAGTTTCACGTGAAAAAAGAGTTTTTTTAAAAGAAAAACATAAGAAAAGATTTTAAAAACATACGATCCATATAAAAATTAGTTTTTTAAAACTAAAACGTAAGAAAACATTTGAAAAGACGAAAGATCCATATGAAAAAAACGTTTTTTAAACTAAAATGTATGAAGAGATTTAAAAAACAAAAGGTGAACGTGAAAAGCGTGTTTTAAGGAAAACCTAAGAATGGGTTTTATTACAAGGAAAACGTAAGAAAAGATTTAAAAAACATAAGATCCATATGAAAATAGGGTTTTTAAAACTTAAACGTAAGAAAAGATTTAAACAACGGAAGATCCATATGAAAAAGCGTTTTTTTAACTAAAACGTAAGAAAAGATTTAAAAAAGTTAATATGAAAAGCGAGTTTTTTTAAAGAAAACGTAAGAAAAGACATGAACAAGTGAAAGATTGATATTAAAAGTATTTAAGCAAAGAATTAAAATAAAGATAAATATAAAAAGCGATGGACTTGTACGTAAGAAGTACTGTATTAAGAAGAAAATAGAAAGGGTTTTAAGTTAAAAAGAAAAAATAAGTAGGGAACGAACAACGGATCCGAAAAATAGAAGCACATCAGATATTCGACCGAACAGTTCAATTCAAGAGAGAGAGAGCACTAGGCGCGGGTTAGAGGCAGTAAAAACGAACACGAGATTTGCGTGCGCGAGCGACAGAGAAAGAAATGCTCCTACGAGCGTTAGGTAGGTAGCGAGTTCGAAGCCGATTCAAGGCAATTTTTTTAAAAATCTTTCAAAGTGCGTATGCACATATATAACCCGTGTCATCTCGAAAACTGAAATTGGGCGTCGCAGAAGCAAGGGCAACATGCACTTCAAACAATTTTCAAGATCGAGCGGACCACTGGCCGAAGTCCGAGAATAGCGAAAGATGCGAGCGCAGCATGAAACACGAAACCAGCAAACACGCGGGGGCGGCTACAATGCGATAAGATAACAGCCATTCAGCGACACATCAGTTCTTGGAAATGCACGCAGTAGTAGCCTCTGTCTAAAACTTTAGTGCCCTCTCTTTGTTAGAAGCGTGAACGATACATCTGCTACCCAAATTAATTTATTAGAGGTATTTCTTATACTACCGCCCTCTTGTGCTGTTATTTCGTAATTCGTGTGGAAATTAAAATTACAATCTAGTCCCCACTACTACGGTCCCGCTCTTAATAACGTATATTTGTTTTGTAATACTTAAATGTTAAATTTATAGTACCGAAAATGAATATGAGAAAGGGACCGTTTATAAAATAGTTTTTTTATTGTTGTTACAGGCCTATATGTATTTCTTTAACATAAATTATTAAGACAACCCAGCGTTTGTTTCTCTTTCCTTTCCATGTATCTGTTGACATTTTTAGTAGATTTTTAGTTGCATTAGTGATTTTGGTGGTGCTGTATCGTTTGAGTGTGCAATCTTCAGTCTGTGTGGTAATATTAGTCTAAACTCATATGATACGCAGCGCTGTGCTAGTGAAAACTGAATCTGAAACGATTCGAGTGCAAAACAGAGTACCAAGCGCCGATGCATTCGAATTCAGCATTCTGATAAGAATCGAGATCACGCCGAATTCAGCATTCAGATCGGAATCGAGATCACGCCCGGCGAGATTTACAAACGCCGATTAAGTATTCGATTCGAAGCATTCGAATACACTCAAAAGAATCGAATGCATTCGAGATCTTGCAAGAATCGAATACTGTAATAATTTGCATTCGAATAGTCCCATCACTAGTTATTAACAAAGCCGGGTGCAGCACATCAATTCGTACCAATGCATCCAACTGGTGTACCACATTTAATTCAGAAGTACCCATAACCAAATCCAGGGTTTTATTTCCAAAATTTTTAATATTATTGCACATATTTAAATTAAAAAGATTTAAAAATTCTAGTAAATGTTTTGCTATCTGACTACCACACACAATATCGTATTCACAACCATTAATTTCTGAAATGTTAAAAGTCCCCTGCTATTATTAAATTACTGTTAAAAACATAACTAACACGTTCCATCAGAGCGTAGTACTCTAGATAGTCATTTAATGTAGATTTAGGAACAAAATATACTGTACTTACTATAATAATTGATCCAAAGAATTTAGTTTTATTGTTAAAGTTTCAAGTTTGGTATCATTATTAGTGCCTATGATTTCAGAATGAAATTGCTTATTAACGGCAATTAAAACACCTCCACCTCTTTATTTACCAGTAGTAATTTTATTTCTATCGCATTGATACACATTGAAGGGCGTATCAAAAAATTCGTAGGTGTATATATCAGAATCAAGCCACGTCTCATTCAGCACAATGCAATCATAATCCTCAGCAGCAAGGATGCTTAAAAATATATTAGTTTTAGTTCGAAGACATCTAACATGTTGATAGTATAAACTGAATTCCTTAATTTTCATACACTAATATAAATAAAAATGAACTTAGTGAAAACGATAAAAATATTAATGAATTACAATAAGAGAAGCTCTTACCTGATACTTGGTTATCCGTACCTAATTAAAACAAAAAATAATATAAAAAGAAAACGTACTACAATAAATGTTAAAAACTAAAGACTACAATAATATGGAACATATATAGTTGCTCCACAATAATTAATATTTTTGGTAAAATATTTTCAAGATCACCCATGCTTTTAATCTTAAGGACCTTTTTATTGCTGTGTACAAAGATGACACCGTCGCTGGTCCAGGTGTTGCGGTAACCAAATTGACCACGCCACCACTACATTCTTATCAAAAAAGTGCCTGAAGAACGTAGAAATGCCTTTTTTACTTCCTTTTACAATAAAGGAAGTATTGGATTCACCCCAAAAATTCGAAATTGAGTTTTCAACAGATCTTCACGTTTTAGAGTCCCCCTGAACCCAAAAAACATATTTTTTTTCATTGGTCTGTTTGTGTGTGTGTCTGTCCGTCTGAATATCTCAAAAACGAGAAGAGGTATGGTGTTGAAACTTCATATATAGGTTTTGTGTACTATGTAGATGCGACAGCAAGCTTTTGAAGAAAATCGCATAACCGGAAGTAGGTGTTTTTCAGTTTCTTTCGATTTTTTTCAAAAACGGCTTTAACGATTGTTTTCAAACTTCACATTTTTATTACATTTGCAATGTGTATTGATGTGAGGTAGGTGTTTTTCCAGTTGAATACTTCTAAAATGGGTTCCTTTTGTTTTTTTTTTCTATTTTTTTATTAACTCCTATTTTAAATAGAACACCCGGTATATTATCACATTTTTGAATTCAGCTTAAAATTCTAGAGAAAATTTGTCTCTTCACCTAACGCTCTATTTTGCACCGTTTTTGTAGAATTTGTAATTTTTGACAAATGCTTAAAAAATTGAAATCAAATTTTTAGCTAATTATAAGATCACTGTAAAAGAAAGTTGTGTGCGTGTATCACACCAGATTTTTCTATTTTCATAACTAAGCGAGATATAGTCATCGTACGAAAAGAGATCGAGGATGGGGGGTTCATTTTTACATAGCTTCTATAGTTACCGAGATGCCATATGAAAACATCGAAATTTGGCCACCCTGTACAGCTCAGGGTCATAAAAGGTAGATATCTGTTCCAGAGATTTAACAACTAGTTGGCACTGCGATAGTAAAACATACTACTGCAATACCATTAGAAAGGACGCAATAGGGAAAGTTATTGAGAGGGTTAGTACATTACAAGGTTACCAAATGCAATTTGTCTAGTGGAACTAATCCCTAGGGTGATAACTTATTAAGTTAGGATTCCGGTAGCTGCAGGGAATTTGATTATGGCGCACGCCTTCACAGCGTTTCGTTTAGTTGACTGCAAGCGCACCCGCGCACCGCTACACCCCCACTTGCGGCATGATTCCGTCAAAATTCAATCATACGTTGCCAAATTGGCTATTTGATGGAAAGCAGCTGCGATCCATGAATATGTACTAACTGCAACGGTTACCTTTCATGTTGCTGTTGAATTTATGCGCTCTAAATGACGTTCTATTTCGAACATTAATATTTTCGATAAGATTATTATTTTAGCCTCGTAACAAGCATGTGCTTTTCACTGAATGATATACTTCACTAACGATATTTTGAATCCACTTTTACTGGTCTGGATGCGTCCAAATTTAAAAATTCCTAAAACCCGTGGAATTACAATAAAAAAAATAAGAAACTCACTTTTACTGCTCTGGATGCGTTCAAATTTAAACATTCCTAAAACCCGTGGAATTACAGTAAAAAAATAAGAAACTCACTTTTACTGCTCTGGATGCGTTCAAATTTAAACATTCCTAAAACCCGTGGAATTACAATAAAAAAAAATAAGAAACTCACTTTTACTTCTCTGGATGCGTTCAAATTTAAACATTCCTAAAACCAGTGGAATTACAGTAAAAAACATAAGAAACTCACTTTTACTGCTCTGGATGCGTTCAAATTTAAACATTCCTAAAACCCGTGGAATTACAATAAAAAAAAATAAGAAACTCACTTTTACTTCTCTGGATGCGTTCAAATTTAAACATTCCTAAAACCCGTGGAATTACAGTAAAAAACATAAGAAACTCACTTTTACTGCTCTGGATGCGTTCAAATTTAAACATTCCTAAAACCCGTGGAATTACAGTAAACAAAATAAGAAACTCACTTTTACTGCGCTGGATGCGTTCAAATTTAAACATTCCTAAAACCCGTGGAATTACAGTAAACACAATAAGAAACTAACTTTTACTGCTCTGGATACGTTCAAATTTAAACATTCCTAAAACCCGTGGAATTACAGTAAAAAAAATAAGAAACTCACTTTTACTGCTCTGGATGCGTTCAAATTTAAACATTCCTAAAACCCGTGGAATTACAGTAAACAAAATAAGAAACTCACTTTTACTGCTCTGGATGCGTTCAAATTTAAACATTCCTAAAACCCGTGGAATTACAGTAAAAAAATAAGAAACTCACTTTTACTGCTCTGGATGCGTTCAAATTTTAACATTTCTAAAACCCGTGGAATTACAGTAAAAAAAAATAAGAAACTCAGTATTACTGCTCTGGATGCGTTCAAATTTAAACATTCCTAAAATCCGTGGGATTATAGTAAAAAAATGAGAAACTCAATAATGTAATGAGTTTCCAACCAATAAATAAGAGAATATGTGTGTTACGGATAACAGGAAGATTCCACAATACTACTCTGATTAACGTATATGCCCGCATCGAAGACTCAGAGGTGGAGGAAAAAGACCAGTTGTATGATGAGATACAAAGAGAGTGAGAGACAGCATCAAAACATGGTGCAATAATTCTGCTAGGTGACTTTAACGCAAAGATTGGGAAAGAGGACCATAATAAAGAAGCAGCACGCAAGCGAACATTACACGATGAAACAAGAAATTAAGGAAGACATTGAGGAAGAATGGGATATGATTAAAAAAGCAATACTAGAATTAGCAGAGAAAGTCTTAGGAACTATGAAAGAAGCCCAAAGATTCGACTGTCGATAATGAGTGTCGCGAAGTAATAAACCAAAAAAATAATAAAGCAAGGACTGAAATAAAATGTAATGTTGCCGAATGCTTTAAGAATTACCTTAATAATTTAGAGATTAATATGCAACAGAATTCGGCTTGTTTTTGGTCGTTCTTAAAAAATAAAAAGGGTAAAATATGCTCTTCCATCCATGACATTTGAAGGAAAAACCCTAAATACAAATGAAGATTATTATTTTAGCCTCGTAACAAGCATGTGCTTTTCACTGAATGATATACTTCACTAACGATATTTTGAATCCACTTTTACTGGTCTGGATGCGTCCAAATTTAAAAATTCCTAAAACCCGTGGAATTACAATAAAAAAAATAAGAAACTCACTTTTACTGCTCTGGATGCGTTCAAATTTAAACATCCCTAAAACCCGTGAATTACAGTAAAAAAATAAGAAACTCACTTTTACTGCTCTGGATGCGTTCAAATTTAAACATTCCTAAAACCCGTGGAATTACAATAAAAAAAATAGAAAACTCACTTTTTTAAAATATGCTCTTCCATCCATGACATTTGAAGGAAAAACCCTAAATACAAATGAAGAAATTACAGAAACATTTGCAAAAAAATTCAAATCAGTGTCTAGTTTTAAAGGAAGTGATGTGAGCAGTAATGTACAAAATGTTAGGGAACTTAACGACACAATTGATATTTTAAATATGACGCAAATAACAAACGAGGAAATAATTTCGGCAATTACAAAAATAAAACCCAAAAAATCTATTGGACATGATTTGATACCAATATACATATATATACAGTGTGGTCCATTAAGTGTGCAACAAATGGGAATTTTTTTTATTAGTTGTACAATCGAAATTTAAATATTGCCAAAAGTTAGTGCATGTTCGATAACCATATCAGATGCCCTTAGAATGGCTTCAAGTCAAACAATATACAGGGCAGGACAAAAAATATGAAATTCGTTCAAGAACAAAGTTACCTTATTTCAAGAAATGTATCAACTTCCTAATCAAGCAACGCAACTTCCTGCCTTTTCTTACTCGCAACCTGTGGCTTTTTTGCAAACAGAAACCCAGTTACCCATTTATAGCGAACAAAGAAATTCACACAATCCACCCATTAATAATTGGCAAACAGTTATAAATAAGAAACGCAATAGAAGCCCTGATAGAAATCTAGCACAAAATAAAAAATCCCAATACTGGCTAGGAGCCCCTACAAGCAATAGTTTCGACCAGCTCCCGACTGAGATGGAAGACGTACAAACCGAAGACGGTCAAAACAAACCCGCCCCTAAGGTTCCTCAACCCCCACCTATATTTGTAGCCGGAGCCGAAGATATTAATCCACTAATAACACTTCTAAATGAGATTGCGAAGGATAACTTCACACTCAAAGCTTTGGGCAACGAACAAGTCAAAATACAAAGTACAACCAGCGAAATCTACTCTGTCATCATTAAAGCATTGACTAATAAAAACACTCAGTTCCATACCTATAAACCTAAACAGGAAAAGAACTTCAAAGTAGTAATTAAAAATCTCCATCATTCAACTGACACTAAAGAAATCAAACAGAACCTTGAAAAACTAGGGCACAATGTAGCTAATGTCTGGAACATCAAACACAAACTCTCCAAAAACCCTCTCCCAATGTTCATCGTTGAGTTAAAGCAAAAGGAAAATAACAAAGAAATTTACAATACCAAGTTATTTATGAACACAAGCGTAGTAATTGAAGCCCCACACGCTAAAAGAATAGTACCACAATGCACAAAATGTCAGCGCTTTGGTCATACCAAAAATTACTGTCAGCACACCCCGAGATGTGTTAAATGCACAAAATACCACCAAACAATTGACTGTCCACGTAAAATAAAAGACGACCAAGTAGCTTGTGTCAACTGCAATGGGAATCACCCTGCAAATTACAGAGGCTGCATCATCCACAAGCAGCTACAGGAAAAACTGTACCCGAGATTGAGAAATGACATCGGTTTACCCCGCCGTAAACCTTACGCCCAATATGTAGTGTCGCCAGGAACCTCGTATGCTGCAAAAGTAAATTCGCAAACATTTACAACTGCTCACAACATGACAGAAACCATAAACCCCCAAAGCCAAACATCTCAGCCACATCAGCAAACCCACGACATATCAGAGTTAAGCAACATGATGAAAAATCTCATTACCCAGATGGGAACAATCATGAATCTTCTCACAACATTAATCACTAAGCTTTCATAATGACTCAGCTGATAAAAGTTGCTGCATGGAACGCCAATGGCTTATGCCAACATGCTCATGAAGTCAAAGTATTCCTTGAAAATAATAATATCGACATACTACTTATCTCTGAAACGCATTTCACTAACAAAACCTACCTCAAGTTTCCTAAATATAATATATATCACACAAATCATCCAGATGGCACCGCACACGGCGGAACAGCCATAATAATACGTAGTAACATTAAACACCATGAAATGGATAATTATCAGCAAAATCATATACAAGCCACTACTGTATTAATTGAAGACAATACTGCTCCCTTTGCAGTCTCAGCAATCTATAGTCCGCCCAAACATATAATTAGTAAAGAAGATTACACACACTTCTTCAAGACCTTAGGAAACAAATTTCTTTTAGCTGGTGATTTCAATGCAAAGCATGAACAGTGGGGCTCACGTATCACAAGACCAGATGGGAGACGGCTACTATGTGCCATTCAAGAAAATAATCTAAAGTGTTTATCTACCGGTGAACCAACCTACTGGCCAACTGACCGCAGGAAACTTCCAGACTTAATTGATTTTGGTATCATAAAAGGCTTTCCCACCCATCAATGTCTAATTAAATCTTGCTTCGAACTAGCTGCAGACCATTCAGCCATTTTAATTTCAATATACTCTGATATTATAAATACTCACAAACAACCTTCATTATACAATAAAAATACCGACTGGGATTATTTTCGAGACAGACTAGACTACCTGCTAAATCCCCTAGAATCGCTAAAAAACGAATATGATATTGAACTAGCTGTAATGAACTTTACTGAACTGGTTCAACAAGCAGCATGGGAAGCTACTCCAGAACCACTAAACCGTCCTGCAAACACAAACTGTCCTGTTGCTATTAAAGAAAAAATAAATGAAAAACGAAGACTAAGAGCTCGTTGGCAACTCACTAGATCTGACGCAGATAAGAGAGCATTAAACAGAGCTATCAAACAACTTAAAAAACTATTACTTCAAAATAAAAATGACAGCATACAGGTTTACTTAGAAAATCTTTCTGCTACAGAGCACACAGATTATTCGCTTTGGAAAGCGGTACAAAAAATGAAGAGGACAACTCAGCACATTCCACCCATCAAAAACGTAGACGGAACTTGGGCCCGAAGAGATTCTGACAAAGCTGCTGCCTTTTCCAATTATTTAATCAACGTCTTCAAGCCTCATCCCTCTCAATGTCCTGAAGAGGAACAAGAAATTAACAGCTTCCTTGAATCCCCTTTCCAAATGTGTTTACCACTAAAACCGTTTACGGCGAAAGAAGTGCTAGAAGTGACAGCTTATAAGACTAACGTCAAAAAATCCCCAGGTTATGATATAATAACCGGAGAACTTGTCAAACAATTGTCCGATAAAGCAATTCGCAGTCTTACTCAAATATATAATGCTGTACTGAGAATAGGACACTTCCCAAGCCTTTGGAAAATAGCTCAGATAGTTATGGTCCCCAAACCAGGTAAATCCCCTGGAGAAGTAACATCATATAGGCCCATTAGTCTTCTCCCTATACTGTCGAAAATTCTTGAAAAATTAATCCTGCTGAGAATAAAGCCTATATTGGACGAACAAGAGATTATCCCAAATCACCAATTTGGCTTCCGAAACCAACATGGAACAATTGAGCAAATTCACCGGCTAGTAAACAAGATATCCTGTGATCTTGAAGGCAATAGATTCTGCTCTGCTGCATTCCTAGACTCCTCGCTGGCATTCGATAAGGTCTGGCATCAAGGATTATGTTACAAATTGAAAAAAATATTCCCCCACCAAATATACGTTATCATCAAGTCCTACCTGACTGAGAGACAGTTCTTCATTAAATATAAAGACGAAGCTACCTATCTTCAACCGATTCTCTCTGGAGTGCCTCAAGGCAGTGTTTTGGGCCCTCTACTTTACTTGCTGTACACAGCTGATTTTCCAACGTCGCGACGAACCACTACAGCAACCTTCGCTGACGACATAGCAGTACTAGCATCCCATGTTCAACCTGAAACTGCATCCAGATACTTACAAACTCATCTCAACAAAATCCAACAATGGCTCAAACTCTGGAGAATACAAGTTAATGAAACTAAATCTCACCATATTACTTTCACCATGAAAAGGAGTAACTGTCCACCGGTATCTCTCAATGGCCAGCAACTGAAACACACCGAAACTGTTAAATACCTTGGCCTCCATCTGGATCGAAAACTGAATTGGAGAACGCACATCTTTACCAAGCGCAAACAACTGGGACTCAAACTTAGCAAACTCTACTGGCTAATTGGAAGAAGCTCTAAGCTGTCACTAAATAATAAACTGCTAGTTTATAAAGTCGCCCTCAAGCCCATATGGACATACGGAATATCCCTATGGGGAACAGCGAGCAAGTCCAACGTGGAGATCTTGGAACGCTTCCAAACTAAAGTGCTTCGTGTGATTGTTAACGCGCCGTGGTACGTGCCTAATAGAGTTATACTGAGTGATCTGAGTGTTCTGACAGTGAAAAACGAAATACAAAACTACGCAAAAAAGTACAAAGACAGACTTAGTGCTCATCCAAACGAGCTCGTTCATAATTTAATGCTTGAAAACGACGAAACAAGAAGGCTAAAAAGATTTAAACCTTCAGATTTGCCGACTCGATTTGATTAATCCTGTATAACACTTATTATGTTAAAACCGTTAATAGTAATTGTTCTTTACCTAAGAAACTTCTGTATGGAGAGGGTATGCTGGTACCCTTTTCCACAAGACTCTTGTAAGGCAGCTTAGACTGTCATAAGTTAACTTTAACCATATATATTACTTATTGCCCTCAGCAAGGGCAGATTGTATACAAACGGAGTTATTAAAAAAAAAAAAAAAGTTAGTGCATGTTCGATAACCATATCAGATGCCCTTAGAATGGCTTCAAGTCAAACAATATACAGGGCAGGACAAAAAATATGAAATTCGTTCAAGAACAAAGTTACCTTATTTCAAAAAATATAGCAAAATTTTATTGAGAAAAGTTGTTTAGAATCAAAAGTTATACTCAAATACAAAGTCACGGCCTCCTATTCGAATTTTGATTCTTTTTCTTGTAAAATTTTGTATTATCCCCGTATGATACATATTTTTATTATTCTGATTTTATTAAGAGTTTTTCATTTGTAAATTATTATTAGTAAAGCATTTGCCTTGTTAAAAAGAATGTTTGCGAAATTCTAAAGTTCTGTTAAATATCGTTGCAACAAACATGAAGTGGACGCTTACCTAAAAAAATATAAATCCAAGTAACTTTTACAAATACGCTTCAAGTTGCTAAAAGTTATTTAAAAGGGATGTGGTTGTGGCTACTTTAAAAACATATAAAATAAAAATAATAAAAATATGTATCATACGGGGGTAATACAAAATTTTCCAAAAAAGAATCAAAATTCGAATAGGAGACAGTGATTTTGTATTTGAGCATAACTTTTAATTCTAAACATTTTTTCTTAATAAAATTTTGCTATATTTTTTTAAATAAGGTAACTTTGTTCTTGAACGAATTTCATATTTTTTGTCCTGCCCTGTATATTGTTTGACTTGAAGCCATTCTAAGGGCATCTGATATGGTTATCGAACATGCACTAACTTTTGGCAATATTTAAATTTTGATTGTACAACTAATAAAAAAATTTCCCATTTGTTGCACACTTAATGGACCACACTGTATATATATATACATATATATATATATATATATATATATATATATATATATATATTCATCCTGCTATCCGTACGTACGTAGTCCATTTACATTTAATGAGACGTCCGGTATATGGACGCCACTTTGCATCCCCGTATTAATATTTTTTTATGAATCAGTGCGTCATCTAGGAACCATCTACGAAAATAGTGGTGGACGCCAAATTGATTATATTGTGACAAAATCTGTATACTTACAGTTCGGAGAACTTCCGCTAGTTGCGCTGTGTTACAAACAATATACGGCGACCATATATCGGGCTAACATATAAGACCGCTAAAGTGGCTTCCACTCGTGTGGCAACACTGCAGAAGTGTTTCAGGTTTCAACGTTGTGTAGGCGTTCTGGTGATAACTAGATCCGAGAGAAATACAATGTAGTCGGCGAATATTGAATATGTTAGTTAAGTAAAAGATCCGTGATTTCACTTAGGCAGTGTGGTTGATGGAGTAATTAGATAATAAGCGATAGTTTTACCAGTGATCAACCACAATCTTTTATTTGACCGAAAATGTATGTCAAAAACGCGGGACTTTTAAAACAATAAGCTGACCTAGCTTTCACTACCTTTGGTTAATTGTTTATTACTTATAGGAAATTTTAGAGTTACTTTATTATTAATCAACGATTAATTCACTTATCTTTGCCTTACTTGGGTTATTATTTATTTCCTAATTGGGGTTGACACAACTAAAATAATTACTTGTACTGTTTAGCCCGAGGATTAATAAATTTGTCGATAAAGGCATGTAGTAGCTGTTGTAGTAATTGTACTTTGAATTTCAGTTTTGTTTATAAAGAATTGTCATATTGCTGATATACAGGGTGTTCTACGTAATGCGGGCTATGGGACTGGAATGTAATGGCTCAAGTGCATTTAAGTTCAGTTAAATTTTGTTATTTCCTGCTGAAATATGTTTTATATCTTCTATAGTAAGCATTATGTGAGAAAGTAAGAGGTGGTCCATGGGAGCGGGAAGTTTTGAAAATGTTGTTATTTGGTAACTATGCATAATTGGTTGTGGATTTTTATTTTAAATTGTCTGTCATTGTACGCCATTTACCAACCATGGAATAGTGGTCCGGCAAACAAAGTACTTTTGTGATTAAATCGTAGTGCGAAAATAATAGCTGTGTGGAATTCATTTCCCGGTTTGTTGTCACGGGGTGTTAAATAAAATCCCTGTTAACAATAATCATATTAGAGCAGCTATAGAGCGCATCCCAAAACGCTCAGTTCGAATATTTTTGGCTTTTATTGATGAAACAAGAAATATCGCAGGTTGAAAAGGAAAATAATGAAGCAATTGCCTAGAGTTCCGTTAGATAGGTAGGGTCGTGTTATACAGAATTTTAACAACCAGCTTCAACAGTGCATACAGCGAAGGTGCATGTGTTTGTGCAAATAAAGACATTATTATTATTATTTAGAAATTGCACCTTACTACTGGTATACTTTGTTTAAGTTATATTCAATTGCTTTCGGAATTATGTCGTCGGGAGGTCGTGGGTTCGATTCCCGCGGCCGCCTGCTCTGACTCAGGTTTTTGGGTGGTTTTTCTGAGACAACAGAATACCTTCCCTGAGGCGATTTCCGGGGCTGTACTTCTCCACCTTTCCTGGACTTTGTTCCATTCTCCACCCCTTCTTCCTCTAGACCATTCTAGAATTTCCATTTTTGACTGAAGAGGGATCCAAGGTCTCTCTAGCAGCCCGTCCCCAGTTAGGGAAATTGAAATTACCTTGAACCGATACCTTTTCACTTCCTATTACAATAAAGGAAGTATTGGATTCGCCCCAAAAAGTCGAAATTGAGTTTTAAAGTCCTCTGAACCCAGAAAACTTGTTTTTGTTCATTGGTCTGTCTGTCAGTCTGTCCGTCTGTGTGTCCGTGTGTGAACAGCTTATCTCAAAAACGAAAAGAGGTATGACGTTGAAACTTCATATATTAGTTTTGTGTACTATCTAGATGCGACAGCAAACCTTTTTTAAGAAAACCGCATAACCGGAAGGATGGTGTTTACTCTTGTAATTTTTAGGGTTTTTTCGATTTTTACATCCTTTTACAATAAAGGAAGTATTGGATTCACCCCAAAAATTCGAAATTGAGCATTCAACAGATCTTCGCATTTTAGAGTCCCCTGAACCCAAAAAACATGTTTTTGTCCATTGGTCTGTCTGTCAGTCTGTGTGTGTGTCTGTCTGTGTCTGTGTGTGAACACATCTCAAAAACGAAAAAATGTATGGCGTTGACACTTGATATATAAGTTTTGTGTACTATCTAAATGCGACAGCAAGCCTTTGAAGAAAATCGCATCACCGGAAGTATAGTGTTTATTCTCGTAATTTTTAGGTTTTTTTTAGAGTTTTACTTCCTTTTGCAATAAAGGAAGTATTGAATTCACCCAAAAATTCGAAATTGAGTTTTCAACAGATTTTCGCGTTTTAGAGTCCCCTGAACCCAAAAAACATGGTTTTGTTCATTGGTCTGTCTGTCTCTGTGTGAACAGAATATCTCAAAAACGAAAAGAGGTATGGCGTAGAAACTTCATATATAACTTTTGTGTACTATCTAGATGCGATAGCAAGCTGTTGAAGGAAATCGCATACCCGGAAATATGTCGTTTACTCTTTTGATTTTTCAGTTTTTTAATTTTTTTTTCAAAAACGGCTCTAACGATGTTTTCAAACTTTACACTTTTATTACATTTTTAATGTGAATTGATGATTTTCCCGTCGAATACTTCTAAAATGGTTTTATTTTGTTTTTCTTTTTTTTAATTAACTCCTATTATAAATACAACACCCGGTATATTATTACATTTTCGAATTCAGCTTAAAAGTTTAAAGAAAATTTGTCTTTTCAATTAACGCTCTATTTTGTAAAGTTTCTGTAGAATTTGTAATTTTTGAAATATTTTGACAAGTGCTTAAAAATTAAAAATCACTGTAAAAGGAAGTTGTGTGCGTGTATCACACCAAATTTTTACCTTAATTATTTAGTTTTCAAAACTTCCCGCTCCTGTGGATCATCTTATATTTCGCGTCTTAAATTTCAAAAACTATTTAATTAAAAAATAGGGTGCTTCAGACACAGAAATTAATGCGTAAACGTAAACTTTTTTACGGTTGTAGACTAAGGACTTGTTTGCTATTTCATGCGAATTACAGAAAGTTTTTAGAAACTTCTTAATTTTTAATTATACCGGGTGGTTGGTCATACCTCTGAACATAGGCAATTTACATGGCTTATCACGGTTATGCATATTCCTGCTGACCATTTTCATGGAAAGAAAAAATTAATATTTTTATGCACAATTAACATTATTCAATTGATGTCAGTGTTGACTAGTTTGAGATTTTGCTCTTTTCTGAGCGACATTAAACATTTAATTTTAAGATTACTCATGTTAGTTAAGTTAAGGTAATATTAATCTCGTCGTAATGTTTAACAATCAATACTAACTACAAGATTTCTGGTAGGTAATTATTAAATTAATTACCTATAGTTTGACCATCCAAATTTGGTTTTTTATTTTTAAGGTTATATTTTCGTCAAATTTTTTTATTTGTATGCCCTCTTGGTGGAAATATATACAAACCATCAAAATTATTAACCATTGCAATACCCTCCCGGTAACGCCTTTTTGTAATTTATCTGTTTTTGTTTTCCGTTTATATTTTCCGTTTTCAGTTTTATTGAGAACTGAATATTTTGGTATTTAATTTGAAAATGTAGCAGCCTTCAGATTCTGTTCTGGAAACCGATAGCCAGTAAAGTAGGGAAATTTTTTCAAGGGTCAAAAATCTTCTATTGCCGACATATCTAAATTTTTGACAAGTATCAAATGTGTCATATCCTTTGTTCCCTTTCCTGAATAGTAACATATTGAAAATAAAAAAGTTAAAGTTAGTTAACAAACATTTCTTAGTTTAATTTACTATAGATCCAAAATCCTAACTAAATAATTTTCCTCTCGGTAAAACGATTCTACGTATTCTTAATTTGTTTACGTTGTCACATTCCGGTACTCGTTTACTAGTAGTGAGCATATTATTTTTTCGAGGCAACGCTATAAAATCCACATCTTATAACATTCCTAAGGAAATTATTAAGAATAGCGTGATTTGCACGCACCCTACCCTAAGGTGTTAAGTAATATTTTTACTTTTACATTTAGTTTGTTACAATCATTTAGGGACATTTTGATCATCCTAATATTATAATAATAATAATAAATGCCTTTATTTTCCAAATGCTAAAATTGGGATAGATGATGGTTGTCTGTGAGAGAAACATTCTAAATATTTTGTTTTTTTTAATTGAAAATGTTTGCAATTTTAGGCGTCAAATCAGTTCCCGTTAAAAGATTTAATAAATGTAAGTTAACAACAATTCCAGAATGTTTTGTGTTGCTTGTATAGGTACTTTATTTTAACAGATTTAAAAAATCAAAACTAGGAACGTTAATAATATTTACATTTCTCTAACCAATAGAAATTTTGTATACGTAAATCATTAATAGAAGCTTACTGTTGATAGGGTAAGCATTTATTTATTTAATCGTATGCTGAAATTAATATTCATGAAATGTTACAGTGATACGGTTACATCACATTACACAAGGTAAACATATTTGGAAAAAACAAAATAGTTATAACCTAACGTAAAGGCTGAAAAAGAATAATATGGCCATATTTTACACCCAATTCAGCCAACAAAATGCGTATAAAGAAATTTATAACTATAAATAACAAGTATTAACAAGCAGCAACCTGAAATGACAGAAAAGGGTTCAACCATTTAAATTTTGGAGAAAGGTTGCTCTTTGCGAATTCATACAAAGAGTCGAATCTGCTTATTAACAAAAGTTGTGCCGTAAAACACAATTAAACACAATTATAATTAACGTTCCGGTTAATCGAATCGTTGAGTAATTTAAACAATTTTTTAAAGTTTAAACTCTTATTGAATTGCAAACATTATTTTTGAAGCAGACATAGCGCTTGCGCTTGCCTGAGTAAGGCCAAAGCTCGTGCATTAAGTTCGGAAAGAAATGTTGAATATTTCTAATAATTAGCATGGTTACGAAGATAAACTACCGCCGGGCTGCCAGGCACCATACATTCGAAAAGTAACTAACCGCATATACATATTACACATACAGTGTGTCGAAAATATTATCCTCCAAATTAGAATTATATGGTATAACAATATTAAATGGTTACACTGTATTTCTGGTATAAAAAACATTTGTAAACGATTATATCTACATGTTAGCAGATATATATTTTTAAATTTTCTGCAAATGCCATATCGGAATGAAAAAATGTAAAAGAATTGTGATAAGAGGTAAACGTGGGCGAGGAGTCCCTGTCCTTTGTAGTGATGCTGTGCAAAATCACATTCAATTCAATTAATACTTAAAGTAAGGCAAAACTGAGTGCGAACAACCCAATATGTGGTTATAAAACATTGGAAAAGTATGCCAAAGCCTCAGGTGCAAAAACTCTGAGGGAGTTACAACAACGAGGTAGAGCATAGTTATTTATACAACGAGTAGCTAGTGTGCCATTTTTTTGCACGCGTGAGAAAGTTTAAAGAATGGGCCGAAGACTAAAAAACACAGCACTGCTGAAAATAATGGTTTTTCTATAGATGCATATATAAAAACTAAACGACGGAAGATAGTTCATTTTATATTTTGTACAATTTTACTCTATTTTTGTATTTTGTGTGTTGGGGATGATTTCCATGTTTTAATAGTATTACCTTTAATGTCTCATATCCAAATAAAAAGGAATTAGAAGTCTAATAAAAACTTTTGATTTTTTTGTTCAGAATTGATATAAAAAATGAGGTAAACAATTAAAATTTGGTTTGTTGTGACCGAGTACGAACGTGAAGTTGTACAGTAACGATAAATTACTCGTTTGCGAACTTTATCTCATTAAATTTCACACCGCGTAAAGTACCAATAAGGAAGAAGCAGCAACAAAATAGTAAAGTGCAAGAAGTGCAACGAATTCTTAATTTAAAGCACCTATAGGAACTTAATAATTACATGCAAACGGGTAGAGCATCCAACGTCGCAAGGTCGGGCCGCGTATCGGTCAAGGTTGAGCCTACAGATGGAATATTGACAAGTTTAAAAGATAAATACGAACAGCCTTTTTATTAATCACTTCAGGAGCTCCATCGAGATCAAAGTGCTGACGGAGCTGGGCGATAAGCGGGAGAGCGATAAGACCGGTTATATTATTATTAAGAACAATAATACAAATTAATTCCTGGGAAAATCGTACAAAGGCGGAGAAGTGAAACTAAATACCAGTGGCAGAGAGTAAACAAGGAGCACGAACTAGACGACTCAGCTAATTAGAATAACCTTTTTAGAAGGAGAAAAGAAGCTACATGTCAGAGGAACGCAACAGGGCTAACAGCGTCGGGCCAATCACGGAACTTATCAACAAAAGAAAAATAATACAATAATTAGGGGAGCGGATTTTAAGAAAGAAGTCATCAAGCAAGACGTAAAGGAGTTTATTCTGAAAGAAATAGGTATAGATGCTGGCATAGAAGAAACATGCAAGGTGGAAAAACGAATGCTTAATATGACGATGGTGAAATTGGAAACTTTGATCAAAAACTTGGAGTATTAAAGAGAAAAAGTAGACTAGGGCAACAAGATATACATACAGTGTGTCGGTTTTGAAATTGTATTTGTGGCTATATTTAAAAGTTTATAAACACTTTCGCCCATCCTCAAATATTTTATAAAGTTATCATCATCTTCAGATTTCAATTCTTTGTGTACCACTCGGTCTTGATAGCATCATTGTAACCGCTTTAGGGTGACCACTTTTCAATTTATACAAACCCTGAGATTCTTCGTAAGTAAAAAGGGTTTTCTGGGAAAAACAGAATGTTTATAGAAAACAAAAAGCGAGCAAATAATTACCATGTTTTTATTCATTTCTATTAATGCTTAGCAGATATAATGCAAGGTGTAACTAAAATACTTGTTCATATCGTACGGCGTACTAAACACGGATTGTTTGCATGTATTCAAAATAAAACATCAACACAGACGGTCACCCTTCACTATAGTTGCACGGTTTTGCACGCTTGTGAAATCGCGGACAGACCCATTAAGATAAATGCGTCAAACGTTTATAGGAACTTACAGCATAAGACATGGCAACACCGCCGGACGTCATCTGGATGGCAGTCTAAAATGATGTATATACCGTGGTCGCCAAATTGATGGGAATTATTCATTAATATACATGGGAAGTCAAATTGTTTTCAACATGAAAGGAGTTCATTTTACCATGTATATAATCTTTTTCGTATAAGTAGTTTTTTAAATTTTAAACGTCAGGTATTGTGAAACAATCAGAAATAACTAATATACATGGACAACATTACATGTAAAGCCAATGGTTTTGGTGGACGCTAAATACCTGCACTATGAAAAGACGTCAAATTGATAACGTGATGTAAATATATATATATATATATAGTTTGATATGTTGACTGGGAGCGGAAGAACATCCAACCCTCAGTACTGGGCACAATATTCAGAGCTTTATTGGTTAGGAAATTAAAACCACATTGTATTCTGTCGCAGACGTTTCGGAATTTTTTATTTTATTCCATTTTCAATGCCTAAAGAAGAATTTACAATAGTACAAAGGTGATCTAACAAGCAGTTTATGAACTTACCGCAAAATACTAGTGTACAACCTTAAAGCTGTTAACATGTGTTGATGGAAAATTTATAATTTAAATATGAAAGGAATTGGTGAAGCCTCATTTCTTCTTAATCTTAGAAGCACACTACGTACTACTGATTGTTATAATTACACGTTAAAATACACAGACACAATTAAAATCAGTTTAAAAGTTGTTAATTTGTACAATTTAGGTCATGGCTGACAAGGTCACTGCAGGTGTAAAATGTATGAACTTCCTGCATGTTGATAGTTCGCGCATGCGTAATGGTGCACGCGTCCAAATGTTACGAGGGGAGACCAAGAAGTGGTTGGACTGTCCACCTTATTGAATGAAAATAATTTGAGTTTAAAGTTAAAGATTTAAAAAAAAAAAACCCGAAACGTCTGCGACAGAATACAATGTGGTTTTAATTTCCTAACCAATAAAGCTCTGAATATTGTGCCCAGTACTGAGGGTTGGATGTTCTTCCGCTCCCAGTCAACATATCAAACTATTTTGTAACCACACGAGCTGTGAAGTTTTTAAATTTACAGTATTTACGATGCATTTCTACGACATGATAAGGAAGGATTACGGTGATGTAGTTGTGAACCACCTCAAAACATGGCAGACCTACAACCGGAAGCTGGCAGCAACCAAAAACAGAAGAATCTTCCTGAAGAAGTGCCTCCAACACGGACTCACACCTGTCCATCTTCGGGGTTACGTAAAAGCGTCTGAAATCCTGTTTGCAGGCAACCAGAATAACAGAACACTTAGAAGGGTAGAACACACAGAAAAAAGGTTACTCTATAGTTTACTTAAAATAGAGATTAATGATGCTAACGACCTGATTAGAAAATTACAAAGTAATGTGTACCACGCACGTGCACAATCCAAATTATTATTACCACGTCAAATCTTTAATAGCTTCAACAGCAAACAAAACAAAAGCTTTCAATATATATTTAATAAAATCAGGGTTAGCAACGTTAATAAGATCAATCGCTTGAAGATCCCTATGATATCTTGTAATAACAATGTTCCGAGTAACTGGTTTAGAAATTTAACTACTGTACAAATACCAGATAAGATACAACAGTTTCTGTCACTTGGACCCAAATTTGGTTTGCCTGTCCGCTTAGACAATAAATTAACTCTATTCAAATATTTATCTCAAATAGAAGATCTTGTAAATGCCTTAGATAGCAAAGATAGAAACAATTTCAGATCACTCATAGCTTTTCATATAACCGACTATTTAAAAAATCATATTAAACAACATCCACTTTGTTCAATAGAAAAGGAATGCAGCAGTTTTTTAAAATCCAACCCTAACTTGTTAATTGTTCCGTCAGACAAAGGTAATGTCACAGTAGCTCTGGACCGTACAGACTATGTAAATAAAATGCAAACGTTACTGCAAGACGATAAAGTCTATAAACAAATTCCTAAAGACCCCACTACTACAATTGAGACTAAACTAAATAAACTTATAAAAAACCTGCTGAACAAACATTATATAGATGATATCACCTATAAACGTCTTATTTGTCACAATGCCGTGTCTCCTAAACTTTACGGGTTACCTAAAATACATAAACCCGACACACCTTGCAGACCTATTGTTTCATCGCCCCAATCTCCGGATAGGAACCTATCTAAGTTTATAGCAGAAATATTAAGCCAGTCATTTACAGAGTATAATAATTATAGAGTGAAAGATACTTTTGCCTTTAGCACTTTGATGAATAACTTTCAATTACCACCCAATTATGTCATTTTTTCTTTGGATGTAGTGTCACTTTTTACCAACATACCACTTCAGTTAGTCACACAAATAATAGAAACTAATTGGAATTTAATAGAACCTAATACTCAAATTCCTAAAATTGAATTTTTAGCCCTATTAACATTTATTTTTGATTCTACATATTTCACTTTTAATAATTCCTTTTATAAACAAATATTTGGGTCTCCCATGGGCTCCACCCTCTCTCCCATTTTAGCTGAAATTATTGTGAACACCATCATTAAGCACTGTTCTTTAAAATTGGATTTCCAATTTCCATTCTTATGCCAGTTTGTAGATGATATAATTTGTGCAGCACCAGCGAATGAAATAGACAAAGTGTTAGAGGTCTTCAATCAATATAATCAACATATTCAATTTACGGTTGAAAAAGAAACAGAGAATTCCGTTCCCTTCTTGGATACCCTAGTCATCAGGACTGATTCCAACATGATTAAACTGGACTGGTACATAAAACCGACCAGCTCAGGAAGGTTTCTGAACTTCCGTTCCCTTCACAATATCCGCCACAAAATCAATGTGGTGAAAGGACTAAAACACAGAATCCTGACAATATCGCATCCAGATTTTCACAATACCAACTTAAATAAATTAAAAACCATCCTTAAATTGAATAATTATCCAGTAGCCCTACTGAACTCTATTATATCTGCTAACAACAATAACAGGAGAAGTAATAACGAAATCCCTGCTGACATAGAAGAACCACCTCCTAAGCCACCAGTCTACAAAAGTCTCATTTATATCACCGAGCTATCAGCTATAATTAAAGGAATTTTCCGCAACCAGGTTCACATCACTATTGCAGACAAACATCAGCATGTCTTGAAAGATTATTTTTCTAAACTCAAGGACAAAACACCAACCCTTTCAACTCCGTATGCAGTCTACCAAATTAATTGCCAAAATTGTGACTCATCGTACATCGGACAATCAGCCCAAAGACTCAATGCTAGGCTAACCCAACACAAGAGTGACTCCAAAGTCAAACCCAAAGCCTGTGCGTTAGCCACTCATGTCAGCAATACTGGCCATAGCATGGATTTTGCAAATCCCGAAATTATAACTATTGAACCTAACACTAGTAGACGTACTTTTATAGAAATGTGTAGCATTTTTGGGACTTCGAATGCATTAAATTCAAAAAAAGATATTGACAGTTTAAGTGTTTCCTATCACCTCTTGCTATCTATGGCCAACAAGAAATTTTCCTTAAATCTTTAACTTTAAACTCAAATTATTTTCATTCAATAAGGTGGACAGTCCAACCACTTCTTGGTCTCCCCTCGTAACATTTGGACGCGTGCACCATTACGCATGCGCGAACTATCAACATGCAGGAAGTTCATACATTTTACACCTGCAGTGACCTTGTCAGCCATGACCTAAATTGTACAAATTAACAACTTTTAAACTGATTTTAATTGTGTCTGTGTATTTTAACGTGTAATTATAACAATCAGTAGTACGTAGTGTGCTTCTAAGATTAAGAAGAAATGAGGCTTCACCAATTCCTTTCATATTTAAATTATAAATTTTCCATCAACACATGTTAACAGCTTTAAGGTTGTACACTTGTATTTTGCGGTAAGTTCATAAACTGCTTGTTAGATCACCTTTGTACTATTGTAAATTCTTCTTTAGGCATTGAAAATGGAATAAAATAAAAAATTCCGAAACGTCTGCGACAGAATAGTTTAATAGTTTAATAGAGTACATAACAGGCGAAGCCCAAATAGTACATAAAATAACAGGCGAAGTGTATATAATAAGTAATACAAAAATATAAACATTAACAAAAAATAAACATTAACAATAACACCAAATATTAAATTAAAGTTAACAATTTGCATTTGAATTGATGGAGCGGAAGATTAAAGAAGTCCACATACTGTGTGATATGGTTAACTAGAGTGGCCAAACGGTTGACAAACGAATGCTGCTCATAAGTAGACCGACAGGTTGGTGTACATAGTAGATCGTTGGTTCGAGTATGATAAGATGGAATGCGAAAATCGAAAAGGTACAATAAATTTGGGGTGTCTGTCAAGGAGTTTAGAACCTTAAATGCAAATATGCAGTCAAGGCAATTTCGTCTAGCCTCCAGCGATTTAACACCAGTGAGTGACAACCGTTCACTATAGGACAAGGAATGATGGTTTATGTTCATTTTGAATAGAATGTACTTAATAAATTTTTTCTGGACCCGTTCCAATCTATCAATATGACACTGATACCCAGGAGACCACACAACAGAGCAGTATTCTAGAGTACTTCTTACAAGAGAATTAAAAAGTAGCAACAAGCAGGTAACACTAGACATATCGCGAGTATTTCTTTTAATGAAGCCACACATTTACACATACAATGTGGTTTTAATTTCCTAACCAATAAAGCTCTGAATATTGTGCCCAGTACTGAGGGTTGGATGTTCTTCCGCTCCCAGTCAACATATCAAACTATTTTGTAACCACACGAGCTGTGAAGAGTTTTTAAATTTACAGTATTTACGATGCATTTCTATATATATATATATATATAGTAAATTTAAAAAACTCTTCACAGCTCGTGTGGTTACAGAATAGTTTAATATGTTGACTGGGAAAAGGATGATCATCCAACCCTCAGTACTGGGCACAATATTCAGAGCTTTATGGGTTATAGGAAATTAAAACCACATTGTATCTTGTCAGACGTTTCGGGATTCTTTTATTCCGTTATCAATGCCTAAGGAAGAATTTACAATAGTACAAAAGTGATCTAACAAGCAGTTTATGAACTTACCGCAAAATACTAGTGCATAACCTTAACATGTTAACATGTGTTGATGGAAAATTTATAATTTGAACAAGAAAGGAAGTGGTGAGGCCGCATTTTTCTTAATTTTAGGAGCACACTAAGTACTACTGATTGTTATAATAACCCTTTTTTAATACACAGACACAATTAAAACCAGTTTAAAATATTGTTAATTTATAAAATTAGGCCATGGCCGACAAGGTCATGAACAGGTGTAAAATGTGAGAAATTCCTGCATGTTGATAGTTCGCGCATGCGCAATGATGTACGACGTCTGAATATTACGAGGGGAGACCAAGAAGTGGTTGGACGGTCCACCTTATTTAACAAGAATAATTTGAGTTTAAAGTTAAAAATTCAAAGAAAATTTATTATTGGCCATAGATAGCAAAAGGTGATAGGAAACACTTAAACTGTCAATATATTTCCTTGAATTTAAAGCACGTACTGATTTCTTAAAAATTAAGTAGCTGATGTCTGAGAGCTGTATTTCTGCAACAGAAATCTTCGTTGCAAAGATGAATATTAACCCCTCTTTTAAGCATATTGCAATTACTCAAGTTTCTGCAGAATATTAATAATAACTTGGACAACAGTATACATTTTACAATTTCCAGTGTAACGCCATTATAGTGAACAATTCGTTTTCAATAACTACTGCCAGTGACACTTTGCTTTCGAAATTAACGTCGGATCAGCCACTCATCGTGAACATTAATTAGATTGTAGTCAAATTTAATTTGCCTGCATGAATATTGACACAGTGGAAATTTTAGCTGTTGTCGCCTGAAGCAGTATGTACTTAAATTAAAACCATATTTGTCCTTCCAGTTCCTTCTAACAATAAACATCCAAATTATTCTCAAATTATTAGCCCGTTTTAATTGGTACAAAAGTCATCTTCTGCACTGCTTTGCAGAGGTCAAAATATATTCTTCAGCATTTCGAAACAGATTACAGTTTAATTACAGCAACGTTAATAACAAGAGAGTTTTTCGTTGCAAGGAAAATAACGAACACGTTTTATGAAGTCGCATGTCGCAGACGTGAAAAGATAATTAGAAAGGCGCTTTACGTTACAGTCATTGACGACGGCGACAATAAATAAATTTTTCATAAATTGTTCAGTCATTCTGTACCTCCAAATTGAATTACGTTCAGATTTTCAAATGATAAAAATGTAATAAGTTACGCCTGAGTGATATTTTCACTTCAGCAATGCTTTATGAAGTCATCATAAAATACTTGTTATTTGTCTGTACTGAGTATTTTTCAATCACGGTATAATAAATTCAGGAACTGAATCTATAGATTACTTACAATTTATATGCAATGTACAGGCAGGCAAGTGAAATAGACGATATTAATGGATATTACAGTGCATTAAATATATTTTGATTTTTTTCGGTATCTAGCAATAGCAGCAGATGTCATACTAAATTAAAGTTCCAGCAAATTTTGGGTTCGCCGTAAAGTCTCGTAGTGAAAATTAAAAAAATTCATATTTTACAATTTTCATATTAAAATATAGACGATTCCAATACCATAAAAATGCGACGCCGATTAATAAAATGAACATGAAAAAGCATTATAAGGGAGCTACGGCTCGTTAAAGCACCTAGATGAAAACGATAAGCATATCAAACAAATTTTAAATTCAAATCGATAAGTTTCCTGCTATGAGATTTCACAATTTTTTAATACCGTTCTGTCAGGCTTTTGCCTTTGGTATTTTGTTGGTAAGATGTAATTTATTATTTTAATTTCGGCAAGAGGCAACCAAAACATTTCTCTGGTAAAATTTCAGTAAAAGGCACTTCTTGGATGTAAAATTTCATGTTTTTTAAGGAAAACTAAACATGCAGTTACATTATAATAGTATTTTATCGTGTATATTTTAGCAATCAAAATCGTCTCAGCTAAGCTGTCTTTCTGTGCAAAATATCAAAAGATTTTATGAGAAAAACTTTCTTAGATCTTAAAAACATCTCATCGCATTAAATCTGGTAGCTACAGGATATTTTTAGTTTTTTGTTTTATTGCAAAATTCTCACATTAACGATATTATCATAGAAAATTAAATAAAACGGAGCTGTCATCGTGTAAGTATTTATTGTTTGTGTTTTAAATGTCAACTATAAGAGAAAAAAATCTACTGGGGTTTGACTAAGTGACTATTAGTTCAATAATTATTACGAAAAACTAAAAGTATCCCACAGCTACCTCAAAATTGGTGCGATTCCATATTATTAAAATCCAAGCAGGCCTTTCCCATAAAAATTTTCGATATTTTGAACAGAAAATGCATTTGATCTCAGGCGATTTCGATTTTTAAGCTGCCAGCAGTGCTATCTTTACATACTGAAAACGAGATTACGCTAAAAATAGGGTTTGTATCCAGCCAGAGCAGAAACCACAAAATTTTGTCATTTACGCCTATAATACCGCTTTTCCGTGAACACGTATAATTACCACTAGACGTTTAGAGGGATGTTGCTCGAAATTGGATGCACACTTGGCAAGGATTTGATATAAATTTGCTATAATCTTCTTGAAAATATCCAGCATATTCAGGAAGAATTTGTAATAAGCTGTTACAAATTTCAAAACAAAAAATTCTGAATACTTGCTGGACAATTGTGAAAAGCCCACTGAAACTTTTTGGCAACAATTTTCCACATTTGTTTTGCAGAATGGCAGAAAATTTGATACAAACTGGTTATTTTTTCAGATTGGGCGCAAACTTACTAATAATCTCCTATAAACTTGGTAAAAATTCGAAGAAAACTCTTTCAAAGGAAATTGGACGACTCTTTCAAAGGAAATTGGACGCACAGATTTGCTAAAGAAGTGCCGCAAACTTGCTGAAAATGTTCAACATACTACTTGTTATGAATTGGCTGCAAATTTGCAGAAAACACCCAAGGACCCCTACGATTTATCAAAAAATCGGCTAAAAAGTTGACGCAAATTTACTAAAAATTTACTGTAAACTTGCTGACACAAATTTTGCAAGTTTACTACAAAGCTGCTCAAAATTACAGAAAATGCTGCAAACTTGCTGAACAACTGCGGAAAACCTACTGAAACTCTTTTGCAACAATTTTGCACATCTGTTTTACATATTCCTCCAAAATTTGATACAAACTTATGAAGAATATTAAGTTCCTTGCTAAAAATTCTCTAAAAATATGCTAAAACATAATGTAAATTTAGACGGAAGTTATTGGATATCAAACTTGCAACAAATTGAGTGAAAACTTACTAAAAATCTCCTGTAAACTTACTAAAAATTTGCAGAAATCTATCTGAAAGGAAATTTGACGATCAGATTTGCTGAAGAATTGCTGCAAATTTACTGAAAGATTGCTGCAAATGCACTGAAAACCTCTTGCAAGTTTACAGCAAAATATGTAAACTTCCTGCAAAATTCAAAATTTGCGATAAATTTATTGAATATTCTGTAAGTTTATAAAGAATTTACTCCTGACTTGCTAAACCATGTTCTGCAAATTTACTGAAAATTGGCTGCATTTTTATCTCAAATTACTTCATCAAGACATTGTCAGCGAAGTACACACGCCATTTGCATTTGCTTGTTATTTCCCTAGTAACTGTTTCTATATGAACTGCTATTAGGATATACCATAATAAAGAATTGTTTGTATAATCGGGACATCTAGCAGCCTTCATTGAGATACTTAATAATTTAGGCTAACTGTAGATCTCATATTAATTAAAATGTGCAGATCTTTAAAAACTAAAATAAAGTACTAATTTATTCGCTGTTTGATTGGTTAATAACGAAAATGACGAGAAAGTGTCAAAATTCACTCGTTTAACCGTAGAACATAGAAACAATGGCGTATTTTCTTATAACGGTTAACAGACCGGCAAAGTTTAACAGTTGCACAAGAAACAAGCTTCTCAAAAGAAACGACAAAAAATAGTTAAAACAGCGTTGTACAGCTTCGGAGTGGAAATAAAGCGAGTTAACATCATTCAGACGTTCTGTTTTCAAATTATTCTTGATGAAAAAACCACGAATTAGTTTCAGGAACGTCCTCTCCATCACTTTAATCTCCCCGAAATAATATTTCCACTTGTATTTCATTCCGCTCGGTGGAAGTTCTCTCCACGTTCAAAATTAGTACTCATTAAATGTAAGTTCCTTCGTTTAATGAAATGGAATAGAATGCATTTTTAGCAGTCGCGAGTTAATCACCTGTAACTTCCACGGGCTTATTGATTATGAATGCTTTGGCGGGGAGGGCGAAAAAGTACTCAGCGTGGTAAAAAAACGTCTACGAGCATGCGTCGATAAGGGACGAAAGCGATAAAAACCGCCGTCAAAAGCATCCAGCGATATATTATTAAATTTTAGCAATTTTGGCTGGTGCAGAGGGAATGATAAATACGATAATTCGGCGGCGGATTTATTCTCTAATTGGTATTACTTGTTAGGGAAATTTACACGTGTCGATACATATGAAACATCTGCCTGCTACGAGATGCCAGTGTTATGCCACGCCTCATTTCAGTAATGGCACAAAATGCAAGCGGCGGGGCACTTTATGCCCTTTGTCTATGTAAACCGCTTAATGAATATAACGATGCCAATGCAGTTTATGCCGGTTAATATAAATTCAGTAAAACCAGCCAGGAAAATTAAACAATCCAAGACAACATACCAGCATAAACATGGCAGCATCCATTCAGACGAGCACATTTAATGAACAACTGTTTAAAATGTTTGGTAAGTATGTAGTAACTAATCAGCTTTCTATCATAAAAATATTTTAATGAGTTATTAATGAAAAAACCCCATTGTTCCCAGACTTCCTAAGCCACACTGTGTATAGGTAAAGTACTAGAAACATAATACATAACAAATACTTAAAGATGATATACTGAGACAAATTTTGAGATGGAAGAAAAATAACTGAAACAAGTAAAAAATAATAAATTTATAGAACAAAATTGAGATCACAATGAACGATTACAAAGTAATATAATAGAAGACAAAATAATAGAAATAGTTCTAGATGATACTGCATCTGAACTAATCAGAATGGACAGAGAATAAGGAATTAAATGGTTAACCAATATTATTTCGCAGGCTTTCATGGTCATTGTCATCATTTAACAAACAACTTCCGGGATTGGATCGTGTCATTATTGAGATTGAAGAACTCAGCGTTTCGACCACTTTCATAAGGAGGTAAGCAAAACAGCACGGTAACTCAACGTGTGAACCACCATAGAGGCGAAACTCTTCTAACGATCGCAAGGATAAAGGCGAAATTTATAGGCCAGTCTTGTGGAGAGGGGTTTAGAGCTTTTCCACATGGAGGGAAGCGGTTAGCCTTTGTCTCGATTGAGATGATTAGAGTTTACACACATTTCTGCTGCGGCTATGGGTTCGCCTCTTTCACCTGACGTTATAAATATTTTTATAGAAGCTTTTGAAACCGTGTCTTTAGAATCTTCAGAATTGAAACTCAAAATATGGTTCCGATATGTTCACGATACCGTTAACATTTAGCCGCATGGTAAATGCACTTTACCCGTTTTCTTAAACCATTTCAATAGTCAACATCCAGACATTAACTTCACCATGGACATATAAAGTAACGGCTCTCTTCCTTTCTTGCATGTATATGTTTCTCGCCAATCCAACGGCAAACTTGGCGATTCTGTACATCGCAAACCCACTCACACTGACCGCTATCTACATACTGATTCGCATCATTATTCACAAAAAACTTTGCGTCATCAATTTGCCTGTACACCGGGAGGTTTCCATATCCAAACTCGATAATATCCACACTGAAGTGAATCATATTCGACAAGCTCTTAGAAATAATGGTTACCGTGCTGGGGATATTTCGAGATATTCAGTCCGCCATCTTGATCCACGGCCATCCAAACCTTCAAAAACCGATCCTCCCGCAGCAATAGTCTTTCTTTTCTAAATCCACCGAGCCACCGATCGCGTAGGGTAGTTTCTTTGAAAACAAAACATCAAGACAGTATTCAAACCTGCCAACAAGATCTCAGAGGTTCTTCCTTTACCCAAAGATAAATTAGATATCATGTACTCTAAAGGTGTTTATGGGGGTGCGGAAATCATGCTTTCTGAACGTGTTATGAACACGGAAATCATGTTTCCTGAACGTGTTATAAATAATATATTTTCAGTCAATAATTCACAATTCAAAGGAATTTTTATGTACCCAAATTGATTTCGCATTTTGAGAAGAAGAACAAAAAAACGTTTAATATAGAAAAATTGGTGATTCAATTAATTATAAGTCGTTCCAATATACATTCAAGAAGCTGTAGATCAGGCAGTTTCAAATGTTTCTCCAAACTTACTAATAGTGAATGATACGAATATGAAGATGTGATGAAGAAATCATCATCCTTTTTGAACATTATTTTACATTGAAATCTACTAGAGAAGAATATTATTGATTTCTTCTTTTTCCTCGTCCTCGTTCATTCCAATAGTGGATATAGGACTCCTCAATGTCATACGATCTCCTTCTATCTGTGGCTATTCTATTCTAATCGTGATCTTCTACTTTCTTTAGATGATGTGCTTAAAATAACTGGGGTCTTCCTATTTCGCGTTTTCTATTCCAGGATCTTCACTCTTCCATAATGTAATTTCGCCTATTGTCCGTATACCTGCGGTTGTGGACCGTCCATTTTCACTTTATCTGGCTTGCATGTTAGACAACTTGTTTTATTTTTATTTGTTGTCTAACCCATTCTTTGAGTTTTTTCTTTTAATTTTACGTTTATCATTGCACGTTCCATATATCTGAGGCTTTACAGGTCTATATTGTATTTTGTGAACGTCCATACGTGCACGCCATAGGTCAACACTGGAAGGATACATTGATAGAAAACTTCACTCCTCGCATGTAAGAGGGTGTTCTTTCAGCAATTTCATAGTTTCTCTTCCATTTCAATGGCAATTTTTTCGCCAGTGTTGGTCACTACTTTTGTTTTATATTAATTTGTTATTAAATTTATGCGGTTTGGTTCAAGGTGTAATCGAAGGTGAGTAAGTCTCCATTTATTTACATTAATTCGTTTTTTCTCACAAGGTAGCGGGCAGATAATCTAACGCAGGTGTGAACGACTGAGGTCTCCCTTTCGGATGCATCTGTTGTTTGGTATTGAGCTCGTGTTGTTAAGAAGTTTGATACTGATTGATTTTTCATTTCTATAGATGTCGGTAATGAGAACTGTATGTATATATATATATATATATATATATATGTGCACGGCTATCTTACTTGCCTCCGAACATATGACAGACACCCACGCCTCCATGTCAAGGAACATGTTTTTCCAACTGTATTCCTCGTCAATCTCTTAAATAAAGTTTTCGTAACAGAAGCATCAAGAGAGGGGTAAGGAATTTTGATATTTGAGATATACAAAAAAATGGTGCACACAAAATAGCAACACAGCTCCGACTACACTGCTACAATGTGGCCTCCTATTGTATATCGCCGTGTTACACAATCGACATACTCACCTCCAGCAACGTTGCCGTTCTGTTGCACCTTTTGCCGAGGGAATAAAAGTAGCGCGTCGTTTTGTTTTCGGATTTTGGCACGGCGAACGTGATAACGTATCTAAACATCGCGCGTATGGCATTCTGCGTGTGTTAATAAATTCTTGTGGGTACCTAACATAGCTATATTACTACAAATAGTTTAATAAAATCAGTTGCCCTGTAGTTACTGAAATCTTGCAATATAATATTTGAGTTAAGAATTAATGAGTTACAATTCTTAGAAAAAACAACCAACTAAACTGCCACAATCATTTTTTAAAACTGAATTGTCATATTTCGAAAATCTATTATATTAGCCAACTTCGTCTGGGCACGGCATGCGATCAATGGTGTTGATTATCTTTTAGTGAAAAATATGGATACCAGAACAAGCGGCATAATACGAAGACTGAAAAATAACGGTAACGGCGTACGCTCACAGAATTAACAACACTGAATTTTGGTAATCGAAGCATGGGCTACTCTACAGGGGCCGGCAACAAAGATATTTCTAAACCTACGAGAGTGACATAAAGTTCATATATATAGGTACTGTCAGATGCTGAATTCGCTCACTTGCCAAAATGGAATACTCAGACCTAAAGTCGTCCCATTGCCGAATTAATTTGCTCAGTTACAGTATAGACCAAATTCATTTCGGCATTTAAACAAATTGGGCATCTGAGTCAAATATATAAAAATTCTACGAGGTACGAAGGCGGTGCACATCACATGATTATAAATGGTAGGTCAAAAAGAGTGGTGACCTAAACTTACTTTTTTTAAATAGAAGGCTCGATATTTAGGTAGTTTACAAGGAGTTTTCCATTGAAATGCTAATAATTTTAATATAAATTTGTATGGATCTACCGCCAATGGTTCTGGAGCTATTAACGATTTTATGCAAAAAAAAATGCTTAACTTTAGGCGGCTGTTGGAAGTAACAGGAAACAATTTAATGAAAGAGAACGTTATCAAAATATGGGGTAAAAGTTTCTTCACGTTTCTAATAATACTGAAATAATAATAGGAAACATTTGCTAATGCGAATTACATCAACTTGCAAATAACATTACCGGTGATGAGATTCGAACATCACCTGCAAATGCGATTTCAGTTCCACGCGTTTCTTCCACTGATCCGTGAAGGATCTCTCGGATCTGTGCAGTGCATGGCTGTATTAAACAGAACACACTTTTTGTTGTCCCTTTTTACTCTTACAACATTTATCTTGTATCTCTTGGGTTCCATTTTCGTCAAGTGTAAAGCCTGAGCTATGTGCAAATTACTGATTTTATCTGAGTCTAAGTTAAAGCAAAATAAGCAACAATTTTTTTAGTGCCCACTCTGTACCTATATGTTGTGTCTAAATAGGCCTTTTTTCTTCAAGTGCAAAAACCTGAGATATGTGCAAATTATTACTTTCATTTAAGTAATAAGTCTTGAGTTAAAGCAAAAATAGAAAGAATGTAATTTTTCTTATTTGCTCACCCTGTATATATTTCTCCGAAATTTTCTCGGTTTCATGCCAGGTAGACATATAATATGCATGCAAAGTATCGTCTTTCTCCAAAAAATAGTTTTAGAGTTATACCGGCAAAAGACGGAATTGAAAAAAGCGTTTCTTTGATATCTAGGGACCCTGGAAGTGAAGATCTGAAGAAATCTCAGAGGGTAATTTTTTATCGATTACAATACGTTCTTCGTCTTTTAGACGAGGCAAGTAAAAACTAAAAATTAAGATGCTTTAATTCAAGGGATAACAAAAACCACCGAACAGAACAAAGAACCAGATTTAGACAATACAAATCCCGTAATGTAGATACAAGAAATAATGAACACGAAAAAACGAAAAATTCTGAATAAATTGATTCTACGAGTATTATCAAATGAAATCAGATTTTGAAAAAAACAAACGAACACATCAAAATTATACAGTGGACGTCAAAAAGTCGGCATCATATGGGAAAGTTTTTTATTTTTTATTTTTGAAAAGAACGTTTTACGACAATAATTTGTGCTTGTCCAAGAACCTATTTAGCTCCTATCATAGATACCGAGTGATTTTAACTTATTTAGAAAAGGGCGTATTTCGAAATTGTCAAAATCTAAAAAGTGCTATTTTTCGGAAATTAAGTAAGTTTTCAATGAGATTTCTTTAGAGTGTTAGTTTTAGCTACCTGAACAATCTCAAGTCCAGAAAACACACATTTTTCTTTAACTTTAGCTAAACTTTAATTTTTCAATTTTTTAAATATTTTTCAAAATTTCACATAGGTACCAACAGCTTGTGGCCGGCTGGTGCTTGCGTGGCGCCAGCAGTGTAGTGGGTTCAAGCCCCACACCCGGGCATTGATAACCTCGTACGCTCTCCGGCCATCATACGAACACCTTTGATGGTCGTGACCCCTGCGAGGGCATTCTTCCTTAATTCAAGGGGTTAGGCTAGCCACCTACCCCGGCCGCGCATTAAGATGGCTTATAAAACCGCACTCAAGTGTGTGAAAGTAACAGGCAATCAGCCTATATTAAGAGGAAGAAGAAGAAGACATACCAAAACTTAATTTTAAAATTGACATTTTTTATGTGAAGACTAACGATTTAGGCTATATTTGTAAAAAATAATATAAAATGTTAATTACTCCTTAGATTTTTTATTATTTACCGAACAGTGATATGTTCGCATAATTTTTACGTTTTTGATGCAATGCGCTTTTTAGAAGTATTTTTAAATGATAATTAATATCTATTTAAATGGCTTCTTCGATAAAAACTCTAATCTAACCCTTTTAATGAATCCTGCAAATATTCCTTTACAGTTGTCTAAATGAGAAGATTTTTCTTTATACACTTTACATGTTCTATTTTTTTTTAAATGCTTCTCATTCAGAAAACTGTAAAAAACCGTTTACAGGATTTTTGGATTTGTATAACAGTAATTCGCTAACAAGGTTCGAGTTTTTAGAAGCCATTTAAATAGATATTAATAATCATTCAAAAATATTTCTCCTAAAAAGCACATTGGATCAAAAACGTAAAAATTATGCGAACATATCAGTTTTCAGTAAATAATACAAAATCTAAACGAGCAATTAACATTTTATATTATTTTTTACAATTATAAATCTTGAAAGTCGTTACATAAAAAAATTTAATTTCAATATTAAGTCATGGTATGCGAAACTGAAAAATATTTAAAAAATTTAAAAAGCTAAAGCTAAAGTTCAAGAAAAATATGTGTTTTCTGGACTTGAGATTGTTCAGTTAATCAAAACTAACACACTCTAAAACAATCTCATTGCAATATTACTTAATTTCCGAAAAATAGCACTTTTTAGATTTTGACAATTTCGAAAAACGGAATTTTCTAAATAAGTAAACGGCACTCGGTATATATGATAGGGGCTAAATAGGTTTTTAGACAAGCACAAATTATTGACGTGTAAAGTTTTTTTGAAAAATCTAAAATAATTTTTTTCTCATATGATGCCGACCTTTTGGGGGGACTGTATACCCAATACCTTCTTCCATGTGTATTAAAACTATACAAAGTGCTCGTAATTTGCAAATTTAATGATTTTGCCTTAGTAAATGAAGCACGCTATGTATCTCTGTATTTCTTAAAAACTCTTTCAATAAACTTTCGCCTAATAGCTTATTTAGCACCCCTAAATTCAACTAGTTTTTAGATTTAATTTATTCCAGCATTTCTCGAGTTTTTGTGTCAGCAATGGCTGGATTTTTATTTTCTAAACCTAGTTTGTGATTCCTTTAAATAAAGCATTTTAGGGGCCTTACACTGTTTTCTTATACTCACACTCGCATAGTTGGAAAACAGTTGAATTCAGAGTTATCCAGTAAGATATCAAAATAAATTTCTTTAAAGGGGCATTTCAAAAATACTAAAATGTGTAGTGCGTTTCCTTTAAAAATCTTTGAAATCATTAAATTTGCAGACACCTTGTATAGTATGAATGCCGAGAATCACCATTTTACACTCGAAAGGCAATTCACAAAAAACGTAATGTTTTATTTTTTATTTCAGTATCTACAGCAGCTGCCTGAAGTTTAGCATTTTGTGCATAAAATCGGTAACATCTCCAAAACAGTTCATGTTAGACCCATACAAATTTATATTAAAACTATTGGTATTTCAATGCAAAGCTTTTAAGCTTCCTAAATATAGGGTAATAACTTTGGTTCGCCACACTTTTTGAGCCACCTTGTATAATCAGAAATATTTTAGTTTTTGTTTTTTTTTCAAAGTTTTATTGTCAGTTCAGCACGGGGTGCTATTTCATGACAGCGTTAACAATTTAATTTGTACATGCTACTCACTACTTACTAATGAAGATATAAACAAAGAGCATATAATGATATAAATGAGAACTTCGATAAATAATTTGCTAACTCGGGCGCAGTGTCAATGTAAGATTAAGTTTATATACCGAAAGCATTAATCACTATCACTGTGCAGTAGGTCAACTGGTAGAGTACGTTTAAGTCTGGTATGCAACGATTGTCGTCCTAGATTATAATAAACCGCTCCGTCGCACTGGTCTAAGTTATTATAAAATGTTTTAGCCACTTTTGTAATGTACTGGTGGATTTGCGGAATGCCAGTTTCTCGGTGAAGTTGAGAATTTCTGATGAACCAGTCTGCTCCTGTAATGATGCGGAGCACTTTGTTTTGCAGCACTTGCAATTTATTGCGATTTGTTGCAGAGGTAGCACTCCAAACACTGCATCCGTATGTGAATATAGGCCGTATGATTGAGGTATAAATCAGTGTTCCACATTTAATTTTAAGAGGGGATTTTTTGTTTAGAATCGGATACATCATGCTAAGTCTTGCATATGACTCGGCCAGCTTTTTGTTAACATGAAGGCTCCAAGTTAATTTCCTGTCCATGTAGAGACCTAAGTAACGAACTGCTCTGTCTTTTGCATTCCAATGTATGGGGGTGCCATTCATATCTATGTTAGGCGGATTAGCTGGGCGTCTTAGTGTGAAGATTTTGGTTTCACATTTTTCGGAGTTTATTCTTATGCACCATCTACCAAACCATTCGAGAATGTGATTGACACTATCTTGGACGTTGGTTGCAGCACTACAGATGTCGTGATCTTGCGTGACAATTGCTGTGTCGTCTGTGTACATGGCCATGTCAGCGTTTGGAGGAATGGGAATGTCTGACATAAATAGATTATATAAAATGGGTCACAGGATTGACCCTTGTGGAACACCTGCAAAAATGCTGTGTGACGTGGAGAAATAAGTGTTTACTCTCACCTGAAAGGATCGATCTGTTAGGAATGATGTAATAGAGTGCACGAGGTAGGATGGAATTTTCAGTTTAATCATTTTATAGATAAGGCCCTTAATCCAGACTCTGTCAAACGCCTGTGCAACATCAAGGAAAGCTATGAGTGTATGCTTTTTATGCTCGAAACCTTCTTCTATCCGTTCTGTTAATCTCAGTACTTGGTGAATAGTTGAGTGAGAAGGTTTGAATCCAAATTGTAAGTAGGGTTGCAACCGATGAAAAGTTCGCTTGAAAAGTTGGTAAAATTTTCGGAAAAGTTGGAAAAGTTCGCTAGTACCTTGGAAAAGTTGGAAAAGTTGGAAATATCGTGTGTGACAGATAATGCAAGCAATATGAAAAAGGCTTGGCAAATACTTGCAGAAAAATATCTCCATATGTCATTCTATGGCTGTATTGCGCATTCACTCAACCTCTTAATTGAAGATATTATAAAGTTGAAGACCATTCCCTCCTTGAAAAACGAAGCAGCCAGAATTGTAACACATATCAAATGTAGTCAGATTCTAACAGCTCACTTTACCCAGATCAAGAAAGAGAAAAATATTAACGTAGCCCTTAAGTTTCCCGTTTCAACCAGATGGGCATCAATCGTACGCTGTTTCAACAGTTTGATTAGTAACAAGTTTTGTCTGCAAACTTTGGCAGTTAATGAGGCAGTTGTCAAATACCTTCAAAAGGATATCAAAACAATGCTGTTGGATGATGATGTTTTTTGGGTGAGGCTCGAAAATACCAGAGATCTGCTAGAACCCATTGGAAAATGGATAACCAAAATTGAAGGAGACAAACCAAGTGCTTCTTTAGTTCCCGAAATATTTGCAAATTTAAAGCCCATTTTTGAGGAAAAAGTGCTAAATGCCCTGCCAGCAAGGCAGAAGAAAAAAAAATTATGGACATACTTGCTGATCGCCAGAACTTCTGTTTACATAAGTTCCATCTAGCGGCAAATATTCTGGATCCACGTTATCAAGGACACAAATTGTCAACCGAGGAACATGTTGATGGGCTAGAGTTCATCAATAAGATTTCAGAGCATATGAAAGATGTGGATGCCGAACAAGTAATAACTGACTTTGCTAAATATAAAGCAAAGGATGAACTGTGGGCTAAAGAATTTGTCTGGACGTGTGCTCACAAAGTGGATCCTGTAGTGTGGTGGAAGGGCATATGCTCTACATCTCCTCTATCTAAAGTTGCTTCTGCTATTTTATCGATGGCAACAACATCCGCAGCTACTGAGAGAAGTTTTAGTACATATAGTAGAATTCATACGAAAAGTAGAAATCGATTAACAACGGAGAGAGAGGGAAAAATTGTTTACATCAGCCACAATTTGAAGCTGCTTACAACAAACCATAACACAAAGACCACGACTGCTGCTGAAGATGGTCCCCAAGTCCTTTCAACCAGCAGCACTGCCAACACTGATCAAGTACCCTTTGAGTCTGGTTTAGGTTTATCCGCCTCTGCCAGCAGTGCCAGTATGGTTACGAAGAGGTTGACAAGGTCAAAATGTGGGATTCCTGCTCCTGCCAAACAATCTAAAAAATCTTTAGCAGAGAGTCAAGAACTAGAATCGACAAATGATGAGTATGGGCCAGGGTCAGATTCAGATGAACAATCTACGGAGTCTGATGATTCTATCGCTATTTATGAAGATTCTTCGTTTAGCAGTGATGATGGTGATTCATCTTAGGTTATATTTTATTGTTTGTTGTTTTGTTTTATTGCTTATTTTCGTTTATAAATTATATAAATAATATGATAGATAATAAAAGGTTGGATCACTATTTTATTTACATAATTTCCACACAAGAACACATCACAATGCAAGATGCAACCTTAAAATTACCGTAAAGCTCAACTTTTCCAACTTTTCCAACTTTTCCGAACTTTTCTTGAAAAGTTGATCGAACTTTTCATCAATTCCAACTTTTCCGGAAAAGTTGCAACCCTAATTGTAAGTGCGGGAGTAAACTATTATCTTCAAGGAATTTATTTAGCCGGGTGTGGATGGTCCGCTCCAGAAGCTTGGACACTGTTGACAGTAGACTAATCGGTCTGTAGTTAGCTGGGTTCTTATGTTGTTTTCCAGGCTTAGGTATCATAATTATGATCGCTTGCCTCCAGACAAGAGGAAAATACCCAGTTCGCAGACTTGCATTGAATAGTGCTGTGAGATAGCAGATAGACTTGGACGGTAAGTTTTTTAGGAGTGAGTTTGGGATCAGGTCCAGTCCAGGAGCTTTCTTGGACTTCAGATTTCTAATATACATTTTAATTTCCAAAGGCGAGATTGGGTCTAGAAGCGAGATGTCCATGGGGTTTAGAAGTTCCAGATCCCTTTCCACTTGTTGAAAATGATTTATGTAAGATTGGTCCATTGTAGTGGTAAATGTATTTTGAAGGTGTTCCGCAAACAATTCGCATTTTTCTTGATCTTGTGGATAGTTTTTCCCATTGATTTGGAGTGTTGGAATGATCATTGGTTGTCTTAATATTCTTTTTGTGGCTCTCCACATATTTGGATCTCCGGGTTTAGTGATTCTACGTAGGTATTGTACTGTGCTATTTTGTGTTGTTCACATTCGTACTTGACGTGCCTAATGAGTCGGTTCAGTTTGGCCTTTATTTCGGGGTTTCTGGTATGTTGCCATTGTCTGCGTACTTTGTGTTTTTCTCGTATGAGATTTAGAATGTGCGTTGGAAGGTTGTGAGTTATAAAACTGATGCATGGAGGTGGATTTCCAGTGGATTGATGGATAGCCTGGAAAATATTTTAGTAATATGCAACACTTTCGTATCTTCAACTTTTATATAAGCTATTTTAATGTAAATCTCCTAGTTTTAGAGATATTTCCCACCTCGCATCGTTGACGGATCCTGTATTAAATGTCCAGTGGCAGGCGGTTGTATTGTATTTACTTAAATCCGTTACTAGCGATAAGCCCCCGTGCACGTTTGCCAAGTCTCTGAGGCGTAACAGTATGTTTCATAGATAGAGGCGAGTACTACTGGCGCACCTTGTTAGGTGTATATGTGTATTACATGGTCGCGCCATCTAGAATAACCTCTACCAACTGAAGTGTATAACTGAATATGTGTACTGTCAAACTCACCTCCACCAAAAAATCTGTTAAATCGATGCTTGTTGCACCATCTGTTGAATGGAACACTTATACATGGGGATACCTAGTCGCCTCCGATTTTTCGTACTGGCCTCCAAAAATGAGGCCAGTTCTTCGTTTCGACGTATGCTTTCGGAGGCGAGTTTGACGTTTTGCATATATATATATATATATATATATATATATATATATACAGTAAAATGTTATTTCTTGACTGGGATAGGGTTTGGAAAAACTCCAATCTCAGTGCTACGCACAGGTACCAAGCTTTAATGGTTAGATTGAATTAAAACCACTTGTATGTTTCGCCTGACGTTTCGTTTTTTATTTTAAAACATTATCAAAAGCTAACACCTTGTGGACCAAAACACATGTTTTATTAAAAGCATGTGAAGATATTCAAATTTGAACAAATTCATAAACAGGGGCAGTAGGCCACCAAGATTACAGACCTGGGCTGCACATGATATAAATACACTTAGTCATACATCTAGTCAGTTACACATTAAAAATTACTAGCACATTTAAAATTTGATTTACAATAATTTTATTAGCTATTTGGCCAACATGGCCGTCAAATTTAGATAAAATTTTATTCAGATATTCAAATAGCTAATAAAATTATTGTAAATCAAATTTTAAATGTGCTAGTAATTTTTAATGTGTAACTGACTAGATGTATGACTAAGTGTATTTATATCATGTGCAGCCCAGGTCTGTAATCTTGGTGGCCTACTGCCCCTGTTTATGAATTTGTTCAAATTTGAATATCTTCACATGCTTTTAATAAAACATGTGTTTTGGTCCACAAGGTGTTAGCTTTTGATAATGTTTTAAAATAAAAAACGAAACGTCAGGCGAAACATACAAGTGGTTTTAATTCAATCTAACCATTAAAGCTTGGTACCTGTGCGTAGCACTGAGATTGGAGTTTTTCCAAACCCTATCCCAGTCAAGAAATAACATTTTACTGTGTATGTAACCACACAAGCTGTGAGAGGGACTATCTTTATATATATATATATATATATATATATATATATATATATACAGTGTCGTCCATTAAGTGTGCAACAAATGAGACACTTTTTTATTAGTTGTACAATTGAAATTTAAATACGGCCACAAGTTAGTGCATGTTTGATAACCATATCAGATGCCCTTAGAATGGCTTCAAGTCAAACAATATACAGGGCAGGACAAAAATATGAAATTCGTTCAAGAATAAAGTTACCTTACTTAAAAAATATTGCAAAATGTTATTGAGAAAAGTTGTTTAGAATCAAAAGTTATGCTCAAATACAAAGTCATGGCCTCCTATTCGAATTTTGATTTTTTTTTTGTAAAATTTTGTATTATCCCCGTATGATACATATTTTTATTATTCTGATTTTATTAAGAGTTTTTTCATACGTAAATTATCATTAGTAAAGCATTTGTCTTGTTAAAAAGAATATTTGCGAAATTCTAAAGTTATGTTAAATATCGTTGCAACAAACATGAAGTGGACGCTTACCTAAAAAAATATAAATCCATGTAAATTTTATAAATACGCTTCAAGTTGTTAAAAGTTATTTAAAAGTGATGTGGTTGTGGCTACTTTAAATACATATACTAAAATCAGAATAATAAAAATATTCTGTATGTCTACGTATTCTTGTCGGTCTTCTTGTAGTAAACTTGCGAAGTAATTTTTCCATTGGTTAAGGTCTGCAACCGGTATATTTACATTATTTGTATTGTCTTTTCTTATATTGCGTATTGCCTTCCACGCTTCCTTTGTTTTTGCTCCACCTATATACTTGTCAATTTCTCCGCATTTCTTTTCCCAGCTTGTGTTTTTCGCTTTGGCAACAGTTTTTGTATTTCTCTTTGCTTCAGCGTAAAACCTCTTATCTGTGGGGTTACCTGTTGCCAGCCACTTTTGGTATAGCTTCTGTTTTTCCTTTACCATCTCTTCAAGTTCTTCATTCCACCAGTATTGTGTACATTTACTGTGTTGCTTATTTTCTTCTCCAAGAGCTTCATATGCCGCTCTCAAAATCGTAAAAAACAAAATTTACTCTTCAGGCAATTTAGGTTTTTTATTTTTTGCCATATAACATAATTATTGGTTGGCATTTTTTTCGCACAAATGTTACAATATTTGACACCGCATATATGCCTTTTGGAATGATTTTTCCAGTAAGTAATGAAGCATACTCTACCTCTTTTTACGGTATTACACGATGACTTTTTATGTGCTTCAAAACATTCGTGTCCACGAGACTCTGTATGGCAAATATCACAGACGATTGTATCCAAAAATGTATTACAATGAGGCCTCGTATGACAAAACGGACAAATGTAGGGGCACTTTATATGGGCCTGCGTATATTGATGCGGGTTACGCAAAATTCACAGAACTAACTGCCTGAAAAGGCTGAAGTTAACCTAGTTATCACGATATAATGCTGATCTTCCAATGATAAATTTAATATTATTTTGTTAGGTTCCCTGGGGCCGTCGTTCGTAATATGTACTACCAATACGACAATTATAAATACTATGGTGTAATTAGTTAGGTACTGTTGTACTATCGCCTGGGGCCATTACTCAGACCAACCCCGACGCGGCGCGGCGTGGCGTTAGCATAAAGCTCGTAAGATTTTTGAGTCAGAATTGGACAACCTGGTTTGAAGTAAATCTACTCTGGTTTCTTCTCATTCCAAGCGTTGGCCAGAATAAGCTCCCGGGCAAGACGTTTTCTGGGTTCTTTTAAGAAAATCAGTCATTCTGACACGTTTTTCCAACAGGTAAAGTAACGCGGTTAACCTGTAATTGCATTTTATCTTGGACACAAAATTTGGCGTTAGATTGAATAATTTTCTTTAAGGTTGCCATTACAACGCTGTTGTTAAACTGATCTACGTCGCAACATTTTCGTTTCTGCAAACTAGAGCTATCTTATCAGACGTCGGTGCACCTCGAGTGATGTAAGCGATGATCTCGTCGAATGCATTCTGTAAATAAGAATTTGAATGAGTTAAACGTCGAGCAGATTTATTATCATATTTCAAAATATTGCATGCCAATTGAGTATATAATTGTAAAAATGTTGTGTGAAATAGTTAAACTATAAATATCTTTGAAATTTTAAAATCTGTAAATTAAAAATAGAGCTTAAAACTGCAGACGTAAATTTAGAGTGATTGTCTTTTCAATACATAATACCATAAGTTTTAATTTTATTCTTACACGAAGCCATATGACAGGGTTGCTCGTATCCTCAAGCTCTTTGAACTTGAAGGTTAAGGTCAACGCCTCCGTATTACATTTTTTGATGACCTTTCGGCCCTCAGCCATCAACGTTATGTATTTAAGCCCAGACTGTTCTTAAAAATAAGAAACATTGTTTTATTTCTAACAAAATTGGACATAGCGACCTACATTTACTATTAACTTCAAGACAAATATTACAAACATGGTTTTATTTCCAGTAAAAATTGATTGGACATAGTGTTCGAAATTTACTTTATTTTAGCTTGCATAAAATCAGAAGAAATTCATCTAATCGTTCGTTTAAAATGTAAAAGACGTGGGATACTTACATTGCATGTGAATGGTTCACCGGCGAGTGTTCTACATCTTCCGACATGACGCTCGATGTCGATAGCCTTGAGCTATTAATTTGCTGCTAAATTTTAGAAAAATGTTACAAACATGGTTCTAGTTCCAGTAAAAATTGTTTGGACAGTGTCCGAAATTTGCTTTATTTTAGCTTGCATAACATCAGAATCCCGTAATGGTTCATTTTAATATAAAAACGTTGGAAAACTTACATTTGTACGTGAATTATTCATCCGCGAGCGACGTGCAGATCCCGCCTCATCCAGCCCACGTGTATTTGCCCGAGTCTGTGGAGCAATGGCCAAATTCCGCGCATGGAATCCCTATAAGCCTAGAACCCCTGCATGTTGTATGGCGAATTCCCTGTTTCATTAATAGTCGTAGCAGTCGTAGATGGTTCTTCCTGCAAATTGTTAATGATTATTTTTATATGCTTGTTTTAAAGTAATTGCCTTATGTAGCGATTTAAATGAATAGCAACAGATGATTTTAAACTAGTACTTTTTTAAATTGTGAACATAAAGGCAAGAAAAACGCCTACTTTTTAAGAATAGGACACAACTCAAAAAAGTGGTCCAATCTTCGGGCACAAGTAAGTACTACATCTTCGCGTTTGAGCTCTGTAGTTTAGTGGTTAGCAAGTCTACTTAGCATTCGGGAGGTCGCGGGAATCGAACCCATGATTACCGCGACCGTCTGCTCTGATTCAGGTTTTAGGTGATTTTCCTGAGTCAATAGAGTACTTGCTCTGAGGCAAATGCTGGGGAAGTATTTCTCCACATTTCCTGGCCTTTCTTCCATTGGGGGAATTGAAATTACCTTGAACCTTTACCTTACCTACATCTTCGCAGGTTAATTTATGCTGGATAATTTTGAACCCCAATAAAACGAAATACAAACTCCTTTTGAACTGTTGGAGAAAGGTAGGCACGGATAACTCTTGTGAATTCACTCTCTCCATTTTTAAAATAAAATGCAAACTTCACTGATAGCAAGGTATATATCTATAATTAAAGCGAGATACTGATGACAACTTTTTTCACAAATTCTAGTGTCAAAAGTGACGTTTGTAGCACTCTTAATATTAGCGCCCGAAATACAACTTTTTCGCACGTTGCCATTGGTGGCGTGTTTTAATACTATATTAAAACACGCTTTGCCGTAAGTTTGAATGTCAACATAACCTAGAATATTTAACACAATGTGACGGAAAAAGTGTTACCGAACTAAGTTTTTATATTTCTGTTGCGATCGTAGAAAAATTAGCGTATGATACACGTGCAACGTTAAAAGTACTCCGCTTCGCGTCGTGCTCTTAAACTCGTCGCACGTGCTTTAAAGGCGTACTTATACACAAGTATCATAATATACTATTAACTAGCAAAACCTGCAAGATTTATCTATCTCTCCCTAAGGGTTCACGAAACGTTACATCACACCGCACTCTTTTCTAAAGAACTTTTTCTAGAACACACACGCCAAATTAAAACCCCTTTTACAATTAACCGGGAATTTTTATAATTTTTCATTGCGTAGTATATCAGCTCGTGTTAATTAAAAACTACCCTGTTTCGGCTAACTAGTTGGCGACGTTTCTACAAAATTTCAGTGCGAACTACTTTGGATAAACTTAACAAACGAGTGCTGCAGGTTGTAAGTTAAAAAAATTTGCATTTAAAATATGTAGTATACGAGAAAAATTTTTTATTATAAATTCTTACAAATATATACCTATATGACAATATATTGGCGTTACTCGATATAAATTAATTAGGGCATGAATGCAACTACCCATTTAAGCTTTCATCTACATCAATCAATTTTTGCAATTCGGTAGTAACGTACATTTTAAATTTGAACATGTGTTCCCACAATAATGAGTCATTAGCATTACCCCAAAGGATTAATTAAACGATACACGTATACAAATATTGCTGCGTTAATGTTCATAAAATCAGAACTTACAAAAATGTAGGCAGGCCACTACCTGCGTTTATTTTAGAAGACAATGCATTTTTAAAGACGACGACACGGCTAGAACAGACCAGTTACGACGTGTTTTGAGAGGCGCTTGTTTCGCCCTGTTTAATAAGGGGGTGTCAGATCATCGTATCGTATCGTGATCGCGTATCAAGATCGGTTAAGTGTGTACGAGGGGATGTATCGTATTTGTGTATCATATCTTCGTGTCAAGCTGATACGCAGATACGGCACCTTATTTATCCACCATGAGTCGGTATTTCAGAGTAACATCAAAGAAATGATACGTGATCTCGATACAGGTGGTGTGGACGGCAAAAGCCAAACAGTCCCGATGTGCATGTCGTCATATAATGAACAAGCTTAATCATTAATGCTGTTTCCAGTCTAGATGATTACAGACGTACTACCATGGAGTGGTCACGGGTACTAGTTTTAGAATTTATATTACTAGCAACCAGTGAGACAAATGTCTCATTTAATAAAACAAAAAAGACCGTTTTTCAAATAGAACAGCGTCCCGGACGGACCAGTGTCCCGGACGAACGGAAATCACGTGATTTCTCGAAAACCGGAAGTGTCACGTGACTGAAATTCGGTTCCTGACCTGACATGACCATTCCAAACATATAACTTTAATAACTTTTTTCTCTATCTCTTACGGTTTGGCTGCTGAAACAGCGTCCCGGACGGACAAGTGTATTAGATAAAGGATTATTATTTATTTATCGTATGGCAAGGGAAATGCACAGTAAAATATGTGTATGTTAAAGTACCTCTGTGCATTTAGCCAGGAGATCCTATTGGATGGTCTGGATGCCGGATGTACTAGTTCTTTAGCGCTATCCAGGGTGCACGTGTAGCCTAGCTTCTGCTACGGACGCGAACAGAGGTTATTTGGAACCCAAAAGATCCGCATCATTTTTTAATCGCTTAAAGAAGAATGATGCATGACAGGAAATCGCAAGTGACACTGGGAAATCGGTTGAACAATGTTTCCTTCTTTTTCAATGCATAGTAAAGAAAAATGTAGCTAGCAGCAGTTATTTATTTATTTAGCGTATGGCTACACACAGATAATTATAACAGATATAAATTTCAGTAATAATAAAATATATAATATTTCATGTATAACTAGATGATATAATAGTTACGCAGTTTTACAGAAAACATAGGATACTAAAGGTAATTATCGTTTAAAGTTGAACGTCCAGGTTGTTTATCCAGTCAATAGCGTCTGGTGTAGCATTGAGAATGTCCTCTCTAGTGCCAGTGAAGGCTCTTCGTCTGCATTCGAATGCCATGTGCTGAACCGTTTGTCTCTCTACACCGCAGTGGCACTCTGGTGTTGGAATTAAGCCGCACTCTGGTGTTGGGATTAAGCCCCACTTGTGATAGGAGTCTGCACACCTTCCATGGTTTGTTCGGTTTGGCATGGCAGGTTGAATCCGTGGGGTGGCTGTCTTGTATCCAGGAGGGGTTGCCATTCGTGTGGAGCAAGCGAGTTCCACTCGTTTTCCCATGATATCTCCCAGTTATAGGCAGTTTCTAGGAGAATATTCGCGGTTTTTACAACTGGTAGTCTAGATTTGAGACGGTGGAACTGAGTGCTGTTGATATCATCGTGTATTGGGAGATCAGGATTACCGTTAATTCTTATGTATTCGTGTAGGAGCAATTTGTTTCGACGGATTCTAGGCGGTGCTATGTGGCTTAAGGTTGGTAGCCAATAAGTCGGAGTGCACCTTAGGTAGCAGCAGTCAACTGTACTGATAACGACATTATTTTCTCAGGAGACGACTTGGAACTAAAAGATACGGATGTACTATAGTGGAAAAATAAAATGCACACATTACGGATATGAGTAAACGGAGTTGAAAACAACCCTCCGCGTATCTGCGTATCAGCGTATCGCATAAAGGCGATCAAGATTTGATACGAAGATATTACACAGCTTTATTAGAAGCTGATGGTGATTACACGCGATCAAATTCAACAAGCCTCGTTGGCTCAGTGGTTTAGGTCTCAGCAGAGGCGTAGCTAGAGATCAACGCCCCCCCCCCCCCCCCCCCCCCATCAGGGTATTATCAAGGGTAATACCACAAAAGGTGAAAATTTGTTGAGAATTTTTTCGTTCACATGCAAATTATTACGATTAAATTTCTCGAAATCAAAACTGCGTTAAAAATTCCGCGAGAGCACAGGTCGAGTGGAAGTTGTTGGCGAAAAAAATTCTCTTAAGAAATTTTGCCTTGAGTGGTATTTGGAAAGATTATTCAACAATATGGGTAGATGACTTTTACCGTGTTCCACAGCACACGGTATTTGGAAAGATTATTCAACAATATGGGTAGATGACTTTTACCGTGTTCGACAGCACACAATTTAATGGTTTCCAGTATTAATTCAATACTGGAGCTTTCAACACGATTATTATGAGTTTTTAGCACGGCGCTGATTTGCAAACTTCACTTTGACGTTTTGGTGAAATGTCAGTCAGGGGCTACTCATTAAATTGAAATTATTGAAACCAATCGGGCTCGCGTGAAAACACTGCGACATTAGGTGTTTTCAATGACAGTCGATTTTGATTGGCCGTAGCTGACAAATTGAACAATTTTTATTGGTTGGTTCATTATAGTGTTGAATAATCAAATAAACGTATAAAAATACGAACTCAATTTTTATTTTTTAACAAAACGAAATATAATAATAAAAACTAATAAAAATAAATAATAAAAAAAGTAAAAATTAATTACATATTTTTACTAACGGACATATTGCGTAAAAAGAGGACTAAATCATAGTTTACAGTTTACATATATTTACATAAGTAAGGAACAAGTAAATGGTAAATAACAAGAAAAAAGGTTGAAGTAAATGATAATTATTTACAGAGTTACTCTCCGAAATTGTTTCTCCGCGAAAATGTTCATAAGGCGTTCCATATTTGGAGATGATTTTAATTTTTTAAGCTCTTCCTTTTCGATAGATAATATGGCTAAATCCGATAACGAAACACTTTCCGCCTATATAAACCTAAATTCTTATATGTGACCTGAGCAAAAGTTTCCAAACTAAATTTATATAATTTTTTTTGAGAGCTTGAGTGCTGGTGGGCCCGCCTGGCTCGTGGGCCCTGTATCGTTGATACGGCAGATATAGCAGTAGCTACGCCCCTGGGTCTCAGACTGCTAATATAACTATACCCTGTTCGAATCCGACTGGAGTCGTATTTTTTAAATTAAATTAAATTAAACTGCCACCAGACAATAGAGTGCAATAGAGAGGTTCGCACAAGCATGAGTGGAACATGGACAGGCAAATTCGCGCTCGTGTAAAGATAGAGCATGAGAGAGGGAGAGGGAAACGCACGTGACGTAATCAAATCCAAAATGGCCGCTGCTTAATTCAGGAAATATCAATAAAGTGTAAATAACATATGTAACGTGTGATAAAATCCGCGCCCCAATTAAATTAATCCGCGAATAAACCGCGATCAATAAAAGGGGTTGGGGCAAAGTAGCCCTATTCTACTCAAAACATTTCAAGTTTCTAGACAGTAGTTTTTTCCACTAACCTATTTCTTAATTTAGAGGTCAATAAAGATTCTGTGTTATAAGAAATTCATAGATGATGCTTTTTTGTTATTTGATTTGTCGGTGCATTATCATTTTATTAACATTGTGTTTGGGATTTCGTTACTGTTGCTATATTCAAGGCATTTGCAATTTATCCTTGGGGTATTGATGAGATATACCCAAACAGTGTTGCTGCCACTGTATGGTGCAAAAACTTTCGTGTTAACCAAGAGGAACATGTCCAACTTGCAAATACACTAACGTCCATTGAACGAAGAATTTTTGAAGCCATATTGAATGGCAACATGGCAAAAATAATGGAAAAAATATTTGAAAATGTACACTGTAATACAGAATAGACGCCGAGGAAAGCATATGAAAGAGAAAGGACGAGATAGCAGTATATTGAAGTTTTTATTTAATATGTCACTTGCTAAGTGTAACGTGTGTTTCAGTCAAGACACTCTTGTTTAACTAAGAAATTGTAAATTCTAACAACTGGCATGCGGTCTGTAACATGTATTTATGTAACATTTATTCGTTATCTTTTTGGAAATTTCATATTAAAATATTTTGATTAGTTTATGGGAACATTTAAGAAACGATTTTATTTTCATTTTTGTTTTGGAAACGTTGATTGTTTATTTTGTAAAGGTCTTCTGAAAATGTAGGTATGTTTTCCTGTATATGTTTACATACACATTTTTACCTTGAAAATATCTTCATTCTCCTACACAAAATACTAAAGATAATATTTCGTGTGTTTACATTATGCTAATACCTGAAAACTTTTTCTACGGCCTGCTATGCGTAGTTGAACTACCTCAATAACATTATGGAAATGCTCAGATTGACTGACGCGAATGGGGAATGATTTCAAGACCTCGGCATATTAAAGCGATACTTACATCGATTCTAATCCGAGCATACGGTTTTGACCGATTCTGAGAAAATTTAATTTTAACTGTTTTGTTCCAATATCAACGAATAAGTCGACATGAGAACGGGAAGTCTCAGCACGCTTGCAAATATTTCACCATATTGCTTAAATTCGATCTGTTCCGTTTAGGTTCGATTGGTTTCGTTTAAATCCGATCAATTTCTTGTAGGTCTGTACCGTTTAATGCAGGGATGAACAACCCTTTTTTACAACGGGCCAGCCAAAAATTTAAAAATGTGCGGGTCGCATGTAAGAAACTTATGATAATTCAAACACTGAATGATGAACTCAAATGATCTCTTTATTAACAAAATAAATCTAATATAAAACATTTCAGAAATAAAACACGCATTAATATCTGACTATTATCGTGGTTGTGAATGACCAAGTTAAATGCGACTCTTCAGGCCGTTCTGTAATCGACAAGTTACTAGTCATCCAGTCAGTTGAAACAAATGAGCATTTTACATTTATCGCATCGAGTTTGGCAATGCGATTATAAAAGTAAATAAAATAGATCTTGATTATATTGATAGTAACAATTGAAAAACATTTATCAATACTGTAGCGTATTAAACAAAAATAAAAATAATTATTTTCCAAAATACGTTTAGCTTTTCAATATTATTTCTTTTGTCGCCGACGTGGGAGAGTTTTTAATGGATTTTTTAACTTTAAATAATTTAGTTAGAAAGTACCGATGGAAAAATGCGTTCCATTTTTGCCGCATGGCCGTAGAGAAACTCCATTCTGCGTCTAAAAATAGCGTTTGTTTATTTTACTAAAGAACGCTTGCTTGCTCGACTAAATAATATGATGACGATATTAGAAACTACATGGAATTTCTTATCCGAATGATTTCTGAATTATATAAGTTTATTTCATTTAGTGCTACCCTTGTAAGAAAACAACACGTTTTTCTGACACACTACTCGCGGTAATTTGCTATAAATAAATCTACGACGGCGAACTTTAATACAATTATATGTAATAAAAATGACCAACAATACGACTTACTTAATATTGAATAATTTCTTTGTACCTAAAATTTAATATTAATCGTAGATTCTTCGTACTTAATATCTAGAGACTGCTAATTTAACATGTTTTAAACAAGCTTTTCGCGAGTGCGAAGCTGGGTACAAACTTGAACCTCAAGATCAAACGAAAATAAAGAGTTAAAAATAGCGGACTATAGACGGCAGGGAACACACGATTTGGTTTTTGCCAATTGCAATATAATACAATAGATTGAACTATTTCTAAAAAAGAGATATGGTGTGGTACACTATTATTAGCAACTATGATATGTTCTATATATTATTCAGTTTTTAAACGTCTAGACAGAGTACTTTACATGAAAACAATACTAAACATCATTTCTTTATTATTGGTGCCATCATTTTGAAATGTCATATTTTTAAGTTTCAATATTATTCTACGTGCTGAAATATTCAAAATCGCTACATTTTTTAAATCCACCTTTTGTGTTAATTTTGTTCTAGCTTGGATTATTTTATTATTTGTTACGGTACGTCTAAGCCACCTATCATTTTGTAAACCATTTTTAGTGTAGATGCGAAATAGAAGAAACTGTGCTAGCAGTTTTACAGCTGATAACTTGAACCTATAAATCGTGGAATATTAATTAGAATGAATTTATAAACAAACCTGTCTAAAAGTATCGGTAGTATAAAACCCAAAACTTAATTAGTTAATAGCCTTGTCAGGTCATTTTGGTATTTTAATTGGCCACCTAGGCTTTAGGGCAGCGTGCCCGTATGCTAAACCCTTTTAGTTACTTATTTGGCTCCATCGCCTAATTCCATAATAATGATTTTGCACATATTTGGCCCCAAACGCAGTATTTCTCGTCAGTTGGAGCACCCCTTTGCTGGTACTTTGGCAGCCGGGTGTTATCGCTCGCAAGAATTCCGAACCTTCTAGAAATCACGC